>BQNB010050247.1:0-41601 GCA_026074375.1 Tanacetum coccineum | reverse complement strand
GAAAAAGGAGTTATTAACAGTGGTTGCTCTAGGCACATGACTGGAAACAAATGCTATCTTACTGAATATGAAGATTATGACAGTGGTTTTGTTTCCTTTGGAGATGGTAAAGGTAAAATTTCTAGAAAAGATAAAATCAAAACAGGAACATTAGATTTTGATAATGTGTACTTTTGTAAGGAGCTTAAGTATAACTTGTTTAGTGTATCACAAATTTGTGACAAAAAGAATAATGTTCTTTTTACTAACACTGAATGTCTTGTCTTGTCTTCTGAATTTAGGCTACTTGATGAAAGTCAAGTCTTGCTGAGAGTTCCAAGAAAGGATAACATTTATAGTGTTGTTCCCACTAAAGATTTAACTTGCCTCTTTGCTAAGGCCACAATTGATGAATCCAAATTATGGCATAGGAGGCTTGGTCACATAAACTTTAAAAACATGAACAAACTTGTGAGGGGAAACCTTGTTAGAGGTTTGCCTTCAAATATTTTTTAAAATGATCATTCTTGTGTTGCTTGTCAGAAAGGAAAGCAACACTAAGCCTCTTGTAAGGCTAAACTTGTGAACTCTATCAACAAACCCTTACATATGCTTCATATGGACCTATTTGGTCCTACAAATGTTAAGAGTTTAATCAAAAAGTCTTATTGCCTGGTTGTCACTAATGACTTTAGTAGATTTTCTTGGGTATTCTTTTTGGCCACTAAAGATGAAACTAGTGGGATATTAAAGACCTTCATAACTGAAATAGGAAATCAACTAGACCATAAAGTAAAAGTTATCAAATGTGACAATAGAATTGAGTTCAAAAATAGTGTAATGAATCAGTTCTGTGAAATGAAGGGTATTAAGAGGGAATTTAGTGTTGCTAGGACTCCTTAGCAGAATGGTGTTGCTAAGAGGAGGAATAAAACACTGATAGAGGCTGTAAGAACTATGTTAGTTGACTCTAAGTTGCCAACCACCTTTTGGGCGGAAGCAGTTAATACTGCTTGCTATGTGCTAAATAGGGTCTTAGTCATTAAGCCTCATAACAAGACACCTTATGAACTTATTCATGGAAGAACCCCATTGATAGACTTCATGAAACCTTTTGGGTGTCCTGTAACCATCTTAAATACCAGGGATCATCTAGGCAAGTTTGATGGAAAAGCTGATGAGGGATTTTTTGTTAGGTACTCTGTGGTTAGCAAGGCTATTAGAGTATTTAACAAAAGAACCAGGATAGTTGAAGAGACCTTAAACATTAGATTTCTTGAAAATACACCTAATGTGACAGGAAATAGACCAGACTGGCTTTTTGATGTTGATTCTTTGACAATATCTATGAACTATGTGCCAGTTGTTGCAGGAAATCAAACTAATGGTACGGTTGGAAAGAAATTTCTCGAGTCTTGTGTTAATTTTCTATCTTTGGTACGGTTGGAAAGAAATTTGCACATTGCAAATGGAAATGTATAAAGTAGTCAAAACTTATGTATTTTTACTACCAACACAATTATTGGTACGTCCGAAAAGTGAAGAATTACCGAAGGAATGATCCGGAGTTATTATGATCATGAAGATAGTGAAATTACACCGAGTTTCGTAGTATAGTATAGCAAAAAAAAATGAAAAAAATAGAAAAATGAAACAAAAAAAAGAAAAGGAAAGTTTGAAGATAATCGTTTCGCAAAATCTTAGAACGAAGGAATTATATGAAGGATCGATTATTCATTGATACGTCTTATAAGTCGACTATGTAGAGTATTGTATAAAGTGGAAGATATCGCCACTTGTCTTGTAAAAGTATGTAAAGTATAGGATGATTGGGAAGTTGACCGTTATGGGAATGCCAACTTTGGTTGTTGTTTTTGATCTATGATCAAGATGTCTATAAATAGTTGTGTCTTTATCATGGTAACGGTCGAGAAAAAGTGTCTAGCAACTTATATCTTGGACCTAATCTATTTGTTTCGTAATTTTTGTTTATCAACAATTTATTTCCCTTTCCTAATCATTAGCCATGGGTTTTATGTGAATGAGGATGTGATCAAGAATGTATGTCTATTATGTCGTTACAGCCATGTATGCCTGTCTCAGCTACCTTGTTGGTTTATTATTATTGGTGAAAGTTAGAAGATCCCTACCTTATATCATTCTTTATCCTAACCCTTGGTTAAACTTGAATGAGGATGTGATCGAACACACATGTCTATTTTGTCATTACGGCCATGTATGTGTGCTTCAGTTGCCTTGTTAGTGTGGTACTTTTTGTGAAAGATTGTAGAATGATCAACCCTAAGCCTTATAATAAAAACCCATTTTACCTTTATAAACTTGTTAATCCTTAGCTCTAGTGGTGGAGATGTGTATCCTTGCCAAGCCTATGATAAAATACTCATCACGACTGAGCAATTGAGAAAATTAGTTACATGTTACCACATAGATTAGTTGAGTGATTTGAGTGTTTTCATCTTCCTATTTCGTGAGGTGTTTGGTTGTGTACTTGTAATAGATCATATAAATGCTTAACCGGAAAAATCCTTAGGGATACATTTTCACAAACTTCTAAATGCTACTTGAGGACAAGTAGGATTCAAGTGGGGGGATATTTGATGACATCAAATAACATCTATTTTATAGCATCATTTATCCCATGTAATTAACCTATTTTGAATAATTATTGCAAAGAATTGTTATTTAATCGTTTATATTTGAGAATTGCAGTAATTATGGAGTACTTGGTGAAAGTTAACTAAAAGGCACGCATTCTGGAGTTTAAACAAAGATATTTGAAGATTACTGTTCTGACAACCAATACGCCGTATCCATCAAGGAAGATACAGTGTATCCGTGCCTGCACTCACCAAAGACCACAAAGGAAACAAGATTCAATACGCCATATTCAAGAAAGGCAATACGCCGTATTCAAGATTTATGGAAATAAAATATTCTGGAAGATATCAAATGTGGTCCCTACTCCAAGAACCCCAGATACGCCGTATCCAAGAATTTAGATACGCCGTATCAAACTGACTCCAGACCCTAGAAATAGAAAACTCAAAAACAAGTTTTAAGTGTGCTAAATCATATTCTCGATACCTAAACCATAAAAGTCAATTTTCAAAGGAGAAAAAGAGTAGAAGAGGTATAGCAACGCGATTCATTCTATAAGAGACAACGTGTAATTTCTTATACTCTTGTAATCGTTCAGTTTTTGGTATCATGCGTTAACTCAGTTAGTTTACCTTGGCTAAATCATTACCCTTATATTAATTATGATGTTTGAAGGCTAATACCTTAAGGTATTAGCCATTGTTATGAAGATCTTTATGTTTGGTTTGTTTATCTCGATTCCTTAATTTATCATTGAATTGCTTATTTATGTTTACCAATTTATACTTGTTTACGTGCTTAAGTATGCGAGCTATCATTCAACTGGATCTAGTGATCCAGACCAAGTAATCTAGATGCTGGGATAGCTCTCCATATAGTGATTTATACATCTAGAATTGATAAGTGTAAAATACACATATCCGTTTGTACCTAAAATCCAATTAAACCCAAAACACACCAAAAATAGCAAAAATGTGCTTGTATTTGTGTTTTGTGTGTGCAAGTATGGATATACCAAAAATCATAAGAAAACAGTCAAAAACGGGCAAGCACGGACACAAGAACGGAAGAGTGAGCAAAAGCCAGAAGAAAAGTCAAGCTCCCAGTCAAATTCAGTCAGAAAAGTCAAATCATGGTCAAACAAAGTCAACCACTAAAAGACAAAACCCTATAATATTCCATATTTTTTACCCTCAAGTTTCATAAATGTCCAAAAATGACCCCTCACCTCTTATTGGGCCCTTAAAACCTTATTGGGCCTGAAATACTTTGAATAACCTTACCCGGATCCTATTAAACCCAAAAGCCCAATTAAAAGCCCACTTACTAGCCCATTCTCTTTTTAAATAAACCACAAGGGCCAGTTTTGCAATTTCCCAAACTGTTTTATAACTAGAAATGAGAAAATAAAAGAAAGGGACTAAAAATAACATAAGACCAAAGTTTAAACCATTTTTACCCCGTTTTCAGTTATAAAAAAACGCGCGAATCCTAATTACTTTTTATCTCCTTCTCCATTTCACCAAGCAGTAAAAAGAGAGGGCAAATGGAAATTGAGGGCTTAATTGGACAATTGATGGGGTCGTATACATGATGGCAGGGTTAGAAAAGTAATCTAAAAGGGCTCTCACTAATCACTCAAGTATGGATCACACGTCAGCAATGGTGAAAGCACGAAGGGGTGTAGGTTTTGCATTAGATCCTCTCACATAAGTAGCACAACCTGTCACAATCATAGAATGACAGCTTGGCAATCCTCAGGTGTCTACAATGTGATCCAACGGCTCAAGAAAGAGATCAATAATGAATGAAAAATGAAGGGTACGGATTGAAAGCTTGGAAAGAGACTCAAGAGGCTAGAAAGATCCAAGGCAGGCTATAAAAAGGGCCTCACTCTTCACACACACACACACGTAGATTTTAGGACTCGTTTTTAGCTTAATTTCATTTTTAGCTTAATTTTACTTTAAATCTTGTAATTTCCTTTTAAATATTGTAATCAAGTTTTCTATTAATGAATCCAGTAGTTTTAAGCTCTTTTTGTTCAATTTTCATAAGCTCTCATTTTTCCTATTAATTGTTAAGCTAAGATAATAAGCTCATAATCTCTATTCAGCTCTCATGAGTCTCTAAGCTCATGATTGAGCTTAATTGGTCTTAATCATTCTTTAATATCTTAAACCAGCTTAAGGACTTTAACAATTGGATTTATAAGCTATGGAAGGGGAGCTTAAAATGGATGAGCTCCCAAGGACTATTACCCTAGCTTATTTATAAGCTAGGGAGCTTGTAGCAAAGCTCTAAGAGCCTTCTATACTTCTATTTAGCTGAAGTCTCAAGTAAGTTTTCATTTACATTCTCATGTCCTTTAAAATTTAGTTCAATATTAGTACATTAGTTAGATCTGCTTATTTGCTTATTCTATCTGCTTATTTGTGCTCATTGTTATTTCATTATGCTTATTAGTTAGTAATTTTTACCTGTTTTTAGCTTAATAGTAATAAATCTAGTGTTCTTCATCTCTGTCTTAAAATATATAAAAAAAATCAAAAATATTAGTTTAATTTAGTGTAGATTTTAATTGATGCTTATTTAGCTGTTGAATTGTGTTTAATCCAGTTGTTATAAGCTCCTAGTTATCTGGTTGTGTAGTTTTAATAATTAGATTTGCCATATAAGCTGTAACTCAAACCTGTCATCACCTTAAAGGGGTGTTTGGAATAAGCTTCTTTGACTACAAATAGTCAAAGTGATCTTTAGTTTTTCATTGAGTCAGTTTAAATTTCATTTAAAATTAATAATTAAAGAATTTTTATAAGTTAGATTTTGAAAATGGAAAGATTAGAGCTTATTCTCATAATGTCAGCACCAGGGGAGTTTTTAGCTTAGTTTTGATAGCTTAAGTTTGATTTTTGCTCTTTGAGCTTTTGCTAGTGAATTTAGTGTGTTCATACACACTCAATAAGTGTGAGTAGTGCAGGTTTACCCTTCTTAGGTAAACTGCACTATTGTTTGCACTTGTGCAAAAGCGCATCAGTACTAACAATAAGTTAGTACTGCTGTCATTTTTAGCTTAGATTTTAGTTAAGTAAAAGTAGGTCTTAGGTTCTTAAATTCAAGTAGGATTTAGATTAGTTATAGCTTAATATAGATTAAGTCTTTAATCTTATTTTCTAGCTTATTTTCCTAGCTTAATTTTGCTGTCAAAAGTCACTCAAAAACCTAAAAAGCCAAAAATAGTAGGATTAGGATTAGTGCTTAAAACTTTTGAGTTCTAGTCTTAAGAAGTTGATTTTATGATTTAGTTACATAGTCAATAAGTATTTAAGCTAGTTTGTAAAAGCTCTTAATCAGAAATAGCTTAATGAACTTTTGAGCTTATATGGATTTTGTGTTTTTCTAAATTTCTTGAGTTTAGCATTTTCACCTTCAATTTTAGCTAGCTTTAAGTGTTTCTAGCTTAGGTTTCTTTTCATTCTTAGATTAAGCAACTTATAAGCTATTTAGAACACTTTTCCTTTTTTAAATTGAGCTTAATTTGAGCTTAATATAGTTGTTTAAGTGAGAATAAGCCAAAGTACCACTTTCTGTCACAGCTTTTTAAATAAGCTGTTTTTAAGCTTATTAGTGGTTTTCAGCTTATGTGCCTTTTATTAAAATTGCTTAATTTTGAGTCCTTTTTAAGTCTCAATATTTAGTTTTTCATAAAAGTAAAAAAAATAAAAAGTGCAAAAAGTGGGGTTTGCCTGCCTCGAACCCACGACCTTCCTCGTATAGTCCCAACGTGTTAACCAGTTGCTTCAATAGCTCATCCGTTCATCTTTCCTTTTATTAAATACTTATACTCATTTTGGCCTCTATAAGCCAAATAAGCTGTTAAGCTTAATTCGTGGCTTATTTTATAAGCTACGACTTCGGGCTTATTTTTCCTAGGTTTCTTATATCATAAGCTATTTTCTGTATTTTTTCTAGAATTTTTACTATAAGTTTAGTATTTTTAATCTTTTATTTTCTTTAAAAACTTTAAAAAATCATAAAAAATAGAAAAATAATCAGAAAAATAAAAATCTTTTTTATAAAATTTTCTTTTTATATAAAGTTTATAGGAAAATTAGTTTCACTTTCGTAGGGACTATTTTGCAAAAAATCACTTTTTAAAGAACGGGTTTCGTTCCCGTTCTCGGTTTTCAATTTTTAACCCTCGTTTTCACTCTAGTTTTTTTTAAACTTCGTTTTAAGTCAATTAGAATACATTTAAAAAGAAAATTTTAAATTAGGTTTAATTTTGTAGAATTTAGGTTTTTGGCCTTAGTTTTAGTGTCCCGTTTCGCGTTTTTAATTAAATTTTGAAATTGATGCTTTTTATTTATTAGTGATAGATTATCAAAAGGATTTTTGCTTCATTCAAATCAGAATCCGAACTAAAACGTGGTTTCAATTTCACTAGTCGTTGGGGAAACGACCCGGGTGATCAAATTTACCCGGTTTAATATACGTATTATATATTATATTATATATATTTTTGAGAGTGAATTTTCCTTATGGAATTTTCTTAATTGCTCTGTGGAATATTATTTTATAGTATATTTTATTGTGTATAAAAACTGCAAACCAAGAATCATAGGATCACAATTAACGACCTATCTTTGCCCTTAGATTATGAGATTAGTTGAGCCAGAAGGTGACCTTGGTTTCAACGAGTATGTTCTCGATTAATTGGTAAAGACTTGTTAGTGGACTACTAGTGTATGAATTGCCATTAAGCAGTAAGTGGGTAAAGTCTCTATGAGCTAGGGTTTAACAAGATCACCACTGCTTTAATCCCTAAGATGGATTATAATCAGCAAATAAGGATGCTTTATGCGGATGCGTTTAATTGTGACATAATTCTACGTGCCTAGGTCTTAGGAAGAAGTAACACCTAAGTCTTAAGAATGATATGCCGCTTCGAGATAAGTAATCATTGCACTAAATAAACAAACCAACATTATAATTGGATTAATAATGGTTAATACAGTTTTCTTATATTTGGCTAGACCGCCCTTTTATCTTCTGTTAATTTGCTTGCGTGTGTTTTTGTGTCTTGAATTGATTTTAGTCACCACAAAACCTATGCCAGTCTCTCAGGCTGAGAACCCCTTTATCCATAGATTTAGGAATTAACATAGGTTTAGCATAGGTTTAGCATAGATTAGACTAACTTAGATTAGAAAAACCAAAGTATTAATAAATTGAAAGTGTTCTTCGCTCCAAGTGTTCAACACCCTACTTACCACGAAACTCCCACCGACCAGGTACACTGCCCGTTAAAGTGTTATTTTTGGTAAAGTTGGCAAAATATAAATTTAAAACTTGAATAAAAAATTACACCCTTAACTACAACACATCAACATCGTAGAGAAAAACTCTAAACACTATTCCCGATAAACATCCTTGCTAATAGAAAGAGCTATTTCCCTTGAGTAATCCTTGAAAACATCACCATCACTATGAAGGTATTCAAACTTCATCTTGTTCTTCAAAGTTTCATCAAAGTTATAAGAATAGAACAAGGTCCAATCGGCCACTCTTGACGTTCCAATTTCCTTACCTTGTAACTTAGACAATCGCTCGCAATACGCATGCCTCTCCATCAATGGTAACTCTCTCCACTTGAGATTAGCATTCTTTACTTGTTGCACATGATATTCAATAGTACCTTATTTATTTCGCTTATCAAAATTTGCAATAAGCGGGTTTGGGTGTGAATTTTATGTAGCTTTATGCAAAAATAACAAATATAAGCATAAACAAGTATAAATGAACAAACAAGACCTAACTCATACGCCCTTAACATGTTGGTACAACTTTGAAAAAAGGGAACCAAACCAGACCCAGCCAACCGCCCGGCACAACCCTCCAGCCGTGCGGCTGGCGCTTCGTCGACCCCTCAGCCGTACGGTTGAGCAACCTAGCCGGTCGGCTGGCCATGCCTGTAGCACCGGTTGGTTTCGTGGATTGTTTTTGGGTGCTTTTCGCTCTTCCTAATCGCTTCTAACTCATCCTCAATGCTCTATAGGCACTTCCAATTATCCTAAAACTATTTGCATACACAACTAACTTCTAGAGTTCATTTCGCCTGATTCGCCAAACTTCCAACTAACCAAATTTAAAATGGGTGATCCATACAATCAATCTAGCATCTCCTAGACAGTTAAAATCAATCATACATCACTATAAATTTTTTATCTTTTCATCCAAACGAATCAAAATTCATCCTTAAAATTTTCAGATTTCAAAATCACTTCCATTCAATCCACACTTAACCACTCAATCTAATTCTTTTTGTAATTTCCTCTCTTATCATATACCCACTTAATCCTAAAACTAATTGGTCTAATTCGAAACGAATCAAAAATCCCCTAATTTTCGACCTAGAATGATAAACATGAATTAAACACTTAATTGATTCGAATTAATGTAACTACTTCCCCTTTTAAGAGCCATTGATGATCCTCAAACTCGATCCTTACTTGCAATTAGATCAAACTACTCTAATTTGATGATTCCAATAGAGTAGGGTGCGTTTTTGAAATTTTTAGGTTTTATTTAAAAATCTAGTCGGATGGCTCATTTTCTAGCTGAATAGGCTAGGAAATCTGTGTTTTTGAACTTCATTATTTTTTGTCCTGACTTATTGGTCAAAACTCTTGATTATTTTCGGGTGAAAACATCTTGAGTTTGAATATTCGTTCCCACTTTTGGTGAAACATCACACACTTCACAACATACTTTCTTGACAAAAACTAAAAGTAACACTAAAAGATAATATTAAAATAAACCTCAAACTTTAAATTAAACAAACCATAACCAAAACCAAAATATGTCTAAACGATAACCATAAACATAACCAAATTGACCAAAATGATAAATTGTTTTTAAAAGTAGGATGCATAATGTAAAAGGAGACAAACATCCTTAGCACATGATTTGTGCCTGTTAGAAATACAAAAAAGTGTCGGTCACTACCAATATAGTTAGTCGTAGCTCGTAGTAAGTTGTAAGGTTAAGTTATAAAGCTAACCGGGCCAAAGGCCCATGGATAAGCCCACTAAGGGTCTATGGCCGGCCAAGACTAGAGTATAAGTACCCTCTCCATAGCTTGGAGAGGGTGTTGGTTGTTCATTTGTTACATTTCACTAAGCTAATATTACCATCTTTCTCTATCTAAGTGTTCATCCAACCACCTCTTTCTCTTTCTAAAACTCTAAGTGAATCATTCCATACTTATGAAAAGATTATTCTATAATTGGTATCAAGAGCCATATGGTGTTTGTGTAGGTTTTATGTATGTTTTATTTACTCGTTTTACTAGTGTTTTGGTTCGAATACATTCAAAAAGTTTTCACTTTTTGAGGGTTTAAAAACCATAAAGATCATAACTTTCTTGCTTGGTTATCTTAATATAGACTAGAAGTACAAGAAAAACTTTCAAAAACCATAAAAAATATCATCTTTTTGAGTCGTTTTGGTTAAAAAGAGGGTTTTGTACCAAGAATCTTGATTTCAAATTTTTCGTGTCAAAAATATTAAAGTTTGTGTTTTTAAGGTTCTAATAGTCTTAGATAGTTAAGTTGTACAATAAAAATTGGGAAAAAACGCCAAAAAGTGTATCTTTTTAAGATTTTTGATTTTTGAGTTTCGTAGTGTATTGGGCGATTTATACACTAGTCAGGCGATTTATACGAGTGTTTTAGTCAGGCGATTTATACACGTGTTTAGTCAGGTGATTTATACAAGATAGTCAGGCGATTTATACGTGTGTTTTAATCAGGCGATTTATACAAGATAGTTAGGCGATTTATACATGTGTTTTAGTCAGGCGATTTATACAAGATAGTCAAGCGATTTATACACGTGTTTTTTAGTCAGGTGATCTATACACTAAAGTGTTCAGGCGATTTATACACTAAAGGGTTCAGGCGATTTATACAAGGTTTGTTTAAAGGCGATTTATACACTTGTTTGCAAAGGCGATTTATACAACCTCTTGAACAGAGGATTTATACACCTTTCATTTGGTAATTTATACGTTTTGCTTGGGAGATTTATACGCTTGACTAAGGAGAACTATACACGTTTGTTAAGTGAATTATACGGTTGTTCTTTGATTTGTAAAATCTCGTGAAGATTCGATTTCTCGGTTTTATCAAGAATTGTAAAATCCCGTGTATTTCGAAAGACTCAAACCTCATTAATCAAAACTTACTTTAACACAACAACCTCCAATCACTGTCTGATCATTTTAATCTTATCACATTGAAATGGATCCAATGATTTCACTTGTACAAAAGAATACTCTTGCTGAGTACATGATACTCTCCAGTGCAGACAATCGTCCACCCATGTTGGACAAAGACCTGTATGATTCTTGGAAAATTATAATGGAATTATACATGCAAAATAGAGAACACGGAAGAATGATACTTGAATCAGTAGAACATGGTCCTCTCATTTGGCCTACAGTTGAAGAGAACGGTGTGATCAGAACAAAGAAATATGCTGAATTATTTGCTACTGAGAAAATTCAAGCTGATTGTGATATGAAAGCTACAAATATCATTCTTCAAGGTCTTCCTGCTAATATCTATTCACTTGTAAATCATCACAGAGTTGCTAAAGATTTATGGGAGATAGTTCAATTACTGATGAAAGGTACATCTTTGACAAAGCAGGAAAGAGAATGTAAGCTGTACGATGCATTTGATAAGTTTACTCACATCAAGGGGGAATTACTTCACACGTATTACTTGCGATTTACTCAGCTGATTAATGACATGAACATCTACAAGATGAAAATGAAGCAATTTCAAATTAATTCCAAGTTCTTAAACAGTCTTCCACCTGAATGGAGTAAGTTTATGACTGATATCAAGCTTGTTAAAGATTTGCATACTTCCAACTTTGATCAAATTCATGCATATCTTGAACAACATGAACTCCATGCAAATGAAGTACATATTATGCGTAAACGCAATCAAGATCCACTTGCATTCGTTGCAAATCAGCAGATGACACCACCTTACTTCAACACTTATCAATCATCTTACAACAATACTCAACTACAACAACAATTTTCACCATCACAACATGCATCAATTCAACCCAATCAACTTTACTCATCTCATTATCCATTACAAGCCCTTGGACTCCAGGTGGACTTCTTTAAAGGTTGGAAGCCTTTATCACCTCTCCAATTGGCTGTGGAGGAAGTGATGTCAGAATAGCTTGAATGAGGCCTCTATTTATAGATATCGAACCTGTTACGGCGTAACCAATAAAGGTGTTACGCCATAACCAACTTACTGGCATTTTTCATAATTAGCACTGTTACGGCGTAACCTAAATCTGGTGTGGTGTTACACGTAACCTTCATATAACTTCCATATGTACGTGATCTTCATTCCATATTTGTGGATCTTCATGGTTACGGCGTAACTGGATAAGGTGTTACGCCGTAACTATAACTTTGACAAGATTTCCTTCCAAATATAGGGTTACGGCGTAACTAGATATAATGTTATGCCGTAATGTCTTCCTAGATCTTCGTACTTGCTTAATTTATGTTACGGTGTAACCATTTTTGGTGTTACGCCGTAATATTCTTCAGAATTTACACTTTAAGTCCTTTTTCTCTTGTTTCTTGTCACTTACCTGCATTTCACCTAAAAACTACAAAATAACAGAAAATATCTCGTTTTCGAGTGTTAATGAAACATTTGCAGGTATTTAAGGGGGTATTTTACCACCAAAAAGTATTAAATATTTGATGTTATCAAATATCCCCCACTTGACTTCTGCTTGCCCTCAAGTATAACCTGTTTAAAACATTTCATAAAAAAATTTCTCGAGAATAACTTCAAGAAATGAATTTATAAAATTTATGCTTAGAAAATATCAAAGTGAACACCTCACGAAAGGGGATAAAATGTCACTAAGCTCTCCATAGTATAAGTGTTTTCATTTCAAGGTGATCGCTCAATTGCACAGTTATAGCATGTATTCTATCATAAGCTTGGAAAGTACACAAATCTGCACCAGTTAGAATTAGGGTCTAAATAATTCTCAAAGGCAACAAGGGTATTATGGTTTAAAGGGTGATTAAGGGTTAGGATAGACATGGGATACACATTTAATGGTTGATAATGTAAAAACACAAAACAAATAGTCTAAAGTAATCTAAGGTTGTCATAACTAGCTACTGTCCATCCATGGGTCCAAGAGTCAAAGTCTGAAAATCTGATCTCATAATGGCTATAGCTCCATTTCTTCATGAAGTCTATTGGTGCAATTATAGACTACTGCTCCATTTTTTAATTTTTTAATTTAGCTACTTGACATACTTGATGTGCATTGGGGTCTAGACTATTCAAGACTACATTTATGGATTTCTAGAAACAACTCTCGTTGTATTATTTCAGTCTAATATTATTGATGCAAACTTTAGGACCAATGTTATAACAAATTCAGATTTTGGTTAAATCAACGAGATCGCTTTTCAAATGACTCATTTAGAGGTCGTTCTCTCATATCCTGTGCAATGTACTTATGAAGTAGCACTCCTAGACATATTTCCGCTGCGACCTATTTTGGGGGTGTTACAAAAACAAAGATAATTAAGACTACATGGTAGGCTAAGGTGAAATGGTTTATCGATACATATAACCTTTGGGTGAAAACATAGATTGGTTCAACATGGGTGATCTAGGGGTATCTTGCACTAATAATGAGTGCAACAAAAGGGTTTATCACGGGAGATCGACAAGTCAGTGTAACAAGTCGATAAACACACACATATTGGCTTTTTGGGTGATACACATATTGGCTTTTTGGGTGATTTTCTAAGTGTTGCCTTCTTGAACTATCTATTCTTGCTAATCAATTAGGTCCCGAAATGATGTACAAGCCAAGTTCTAAAGTCTACAATACTACCGGCACACTCAATATTTTGGTTGATTTTTAAGTAATATGATGGAAACGGAATATTAGGCGTAAAACTCACCAAATAATAATAAAAGGTAATGTGCATTCGGCAAAGATTAATTCTAGTTATTTAAGAAAAATTTGTCAAAAATTTTAAAATTGGAATAATTTTCAAAGAAAACTAGAAAATCAAAGGCAAAACATATGTCAAATTTTAATTCTACTCTCATCCTCCCACTTGATTTGTGCAATGTCCCTATTGTACATTAAGGAAATGAAATAAAAAGGAAAGAGTAGAATTAAGACAAGAAACTCCCTGAGCATTGCTTCGAGATTTGAATTTTGGCAGAAATATTTTTGATTATCTCTGTCTTCCCGCAAGCTCTTTTTCCCTTGTGATCACAAAACAAACCAAAGCATAAAATTGTTCTACAAGAATTATGAAGTGTACAGGAAATACAATCCTAACTCACTTTCGTAGGAATCACGGATGCATTTAGCATATACAACAAGCCTTTTAAACCACTTGGTGGCCCAAGTGGACGAGTTTAGTCTCGTGAGGGCTTCCAGAGAACATACCCACAAAGTTCATTTACGTATACAAGGTTTAGACATTTTAAAACTTAAATTTTTTAAGATTCAGAAGGAGGTTACGGCGTAACCTTAGTAGTTACGTCGTAACCAAGTGGTAAAAATTTTAAGTTTTAAGGTGTTATGGCGTAACCATGAAATGGTTTACGTCGTAACTGCAGTGGTTACGGCGTAAACTAAAGTTGTTACGCTGTAACTGCTGCAGATTCAGCAAAGTTACCACATGATTATGAGTCCAGCCGGTCTCGATAATTGCCTTCTAGCTTCTGGATTCTGCAAAACAAAGTAAGAAACATGCAAACCAACTAATATAAAAAGGAAATTTCATTAAATAAAGGACGGGTTGTCTCCCGATAAGCACTTTTGTTTGTTAACGAGTCTTTAAGTTAGACTCGTGCTTATTCTACGTCATCTCGTCTTCATAATTTTCAAAAACCTCCTCCATAATATTGCTCCTTATGGTAGCGACATTGTTCCTTGTCCTAGGTAATTCGTCCGTATTTGAAACTTCAAGTTTCGTGTAAACCTCTCCTGGTCTTAAACTATATCGGGTAATTTTTACTTGTTCAATTATGATTGGAAGTGGTTCTATATACGGCATTCCTAACAGCCTACATCGTCTTTTATTATATTCATCCTCATCTAAATCCATGAACGTATCATATGACGTTGGTTCGAGATAATTAATTATTCCTTCAATGTCGTCTTCGTCATCAGATGTCCCTTTAAACCATTCTTCATGTAAGTTATGAATGATCCTTTCTCGTATTTCATTATTTCTACCATCCCGTATTGGTCGGGGTAATAAAAGTCATTGTTGTCATCGTAATCAACTTCGAATCGCTTTCTCCAGTGTTCGATGAGGATTTTTTTATTGTTTCATCAACTTCCCCATATTTAATTTTTAACCAATCATTTAAACTTAGATCATTCCATTCTATATTTGTGCGGTTGTTATCGTTCTCACTTTTCTAATAACATCGAATTTCATTATTGCGTGAGCTTCCCCCGTCACACTCTTCGCTTGACGGGTTGCATGATGCCCATACCTCTCTAATCCCTTTATTTTGTCGGTAGATTGGGGCGCACCAGTGTGGTTTTCTTAAAAAGGGTTTAGTATTTTCTCAAATAGCTTCTTGGGCGGTTAAGGAACACTTATGAGTTATTTCATCGTATGTTTCCTGAGTTACTACCTCATAGGTGAACAAATCAGTGTCTACCGCAAGGATTTGGCATGATTCACATGTATTAGTAATGTATGTGAATAAATCAGATTCTATGTTCATTAATTCATCCTCTTCTGCTATCATGTTGCTATTGATCATTAAGACCGATTCATTTCTTATATCAGGTAACCCACTTTTCATTTTAAAAATAACTTTTTCGTTCCCGACTTCTAAAGAAATAGATTTTTTAAGACATCAACTTTAGCGGGACAATTACGAGCTGCAGTCTTCCTAAAATGACAGGCATCCTAAAATATTCCAGGAAATCAAGTACAATAAAATCTATGGGTAAAATAAATTTATCAATTTTTATCAGGAGGTTCCTAATAATCCCTTTCGGAATGCATTTAGAATTATCGTCCTGTTCTATGTTCATTTTGATTGTTTCAAGTTTCCTTATGCCTAGATGTTTGTACATAGAAAAAGGCATGATGCTAATGCTTGCTCCTAAGTCTGCTAAAGCATTGTTAAAGTCTAACCTTCTAATTGAGCAGGGTAGGATAAAGCTTCCAAGATCTTTCTCCTTCGGGGGTAGTTGGTTAAGGAGAAGGGCTGAGCATCTTTGATTTATTCTAACGTCTTCATTTTCCATGGTTAATGGCTTGTTGGCTACCAGGTCCTTCATAAATTTAGGATATTCGTCGGATTGCCTGATTTCCTTGAGGAAAGGTCGATTTGACTTAATTTTCTTTAGGCTTTCCATGGTTTTATGGATTAATGCTTCTTCGGTATGTTGTTCGAGCCTTCTGGGAAAAGGAATTGGGGGAGCGTACGGTTCTATATAGTGGGTTGTTGTTTGTTTTAGGGAGGTTTGTTTTAAATCTTCGTCAGGGATTGATGTAACGTTTTTGAATTCATCATCATCTGAAAATCCGGAGTTAGCCAAAAAGTATTCGATTTTTTCTGGAGAGTAGTAGAATGGGGTGTATAGAGGTGCTCCATCATTAGTGAAAATTGCCTTGCAATCTTCACTTTTATCTGTCTTAACCACTGCTTCCTTGGCCAAAGTTGTCACCCTAGACTTTAAATCTTGGATGATTTCATCATGGTGGTTTTGACTTTTTTCTAAGTTATGGCAAAAAGTTTTCAGCCATTCATCTTGTTTTACTTGTCTCATAGAGGCTTCCTCGGTGTATTTCTTAATTGTTTCGGCCAAGATTTGTCTTCCTCTATTATTCCTATTAAACGGCGTTGTTCGTCCAAATTCTCTATATCTAACCTCTTCAATTTGTTTAACTTCCTCGTTGAGGGGATAATCCTTGTCGAGGTGAGGTCCTTCGCAAATTTGGCATCTAGCCTGGATTGCATGAATACTTTTCTTTAGTTCTTCATGTCTCGTCCCAGGTTGTCCAAATTATTTACTAAAGCAGCTAGTCCATCATTGCTACTACTCCTTTTAATACCCCTGCTTGTCGTTCTGTCGTGCCATTTTTGAAAATGGTCAACCTTGGTCTGAATTGCTGTGAGAGCTTAGGCCGGTCTCATCCCGAGGATAGGTCCCTGCGAATCAAGCAGTTGACGGTTCATAGTGCTCAAACCCTTATAGAAAATGTTTACCTTTTGATGATTATTGATGTCATGAGTAGGACACTTGTATAGCAGGTCATTATACCGCTCCTAGGCTTGATATAATGATTCATCTTTATCTTGCTTGAAGTTGTGAATATCTTCAAGCTGCTTTGCGGTCATGGAAGGTGGGAAATACCTTTGGATAAAGGCCTTTTTGAGCAGATCCCGGGTATTGATAGTTCTTGGGGAGAGTCTGTCCACCCACCTTTTTGCGGATCCGGTAAGAGTAAATGGAAAACTCAGAGCATGACTGCGTCTTTAGAGACTCCAGAAATATTAAATAAGCCAACAATGCTGAGGAACCGATCAATATGATCGTGAGCATCCTTGTCTTTGTTCCCGGAGAAAGTGTCTTCCCTCAATTCACGCATGAATTGACTCTTGATTTCAAAATTGATATTGCCTTCGATTTTGGGTTAACCACACCCGATGCATGGTTTTCTCGTGACAATGCTAAGTATTGTTCCATGGTGAGAGTATCAACGTCTACTCCTGTCATAGTTCTTGCAGATATAGAGTTTAGGGAAAGAAGAGAAATAATGAAATAATCAAGTTAATTCTAATTTTTAGCTCCCCGGCAGCGGCGCCAAAAACTTGATGCGTATTTTATTTTTAAATATATTTATACCAAGTTTTAAATTTATAAAACTCGATCTACCTAACAACGCACTAACGGGCAGAGAACCCGATCGTGGATAGTATAGAATGGTAAATCTGAGGGCGTCCCAAGAGCTAAGTTGTAATTAGTTTTAATTTGAAATGTCACGTTTAGAAAATGGTTTTTGATTTGAATTGAAAGGAATTAAAAATAACAATAAAATTAAATACTAAAAAAAAGAGTTGGAGATATCAAGAGAGAAAACGTGTTAACCTAGTTACTTCATTAGTATTGTTATGAAAATGTTTTCCTGTGCAATGTTAAACTATGGTTTCATTAGCGGTTTCTAAGGTCGATAGACTTGAATATGCATATTTAGTCTATCCTATACTTCTTGCGATTCCGAATCAGTCCCAAATCATCTAGGAGGTAGGTTATCCAAGTTGTAGTGATTAATCCCAACTATTCCTAAAACTTATCTAATAACCTATGCAGATTATTAACCCTCTCTAAAAGAGTTCCTGTGCTTTTCAAGTATAATGAGTGATAAGTGCGGTGACCGATTAGTTCCTACACTAGGTAAGGAGTTAGTGATCCTCCCTAGTACCCGTTGGATTCTATATTAACTAGATAATCTAATTATAGGGCAAGCCAGGTCCAAACCACCCGTACTACCAAAACCTAGGGTTACACGATAGGCAAGGAATATCTAACGAAACCATAATCTAACAATAAACAAACATCATAACAACAGTAATTACATAACTAGGCCAACACTTTAAGTGCTTAACCGCTCATGGTAACGGAAACACAACAAGAAATAGAAGTAATCATAGATTGAAAGCTCATATTTCTTACAAGATTCGTATCTGAACGATTAAATACAAAAAGTAAGTAAAGTGTGATCTCCGTTGGAATCTAGGTGGAATTCTTTGAAGGTTGGAAGCCTTTGTCGCCTCTCCAATTGGCTGTGGAGGAAGTGATGTCGGAATAGCTTGAATGAGGCCTCTATTTATAGGTATTGAACTCGTTACGACGTAACTTATAAATGTGTTACGTCGTAACCTTCTTACACGACATTCCATATTTAAGCAGTTTGTTATGGCATAACCAGATATGGTGTTACGCCGTAACCTTCAAATAAATTCCATATGTACTTGATCTTCATTCCATATTTGTGGATCTTCATGGTTACGGCGTAACCTTAATGGGTGTTACGCCGTAACTCTATCTTGGGTAAGATTTCCTTCCAAATACATGGTTACGGTGTAACTAGATATGGTGTTACGCCGTAACCTTGTCATTGATCTTCGTACTTGCTTAATTTATGTTACGGTGTAACCATTTTTGGGGTTACGCCGTAACATTCTTCAAAAAATTACACTTTGAATCCTTTTTCCTTGTTTATTGTTTATTGTGCATTTCACCTGAAAACTACAAAACAATAGAAAATATCTCGTTTTCGAGTGTTAGTGAAACATTTGCAGGTAATATAGGGGGTATTTTGCCACAAAAAAGTATTAAATATTTGATGTTATCAATAAACATAGAGTACATTAACGCGCGTGGAGGTAATTAATTAACTTTCTTCCCTAATTTTTCATAAAATTAAAACTACCATGGATCCCAATCGTCCCAAAACTATATACACTACCACAAGACGCGACTTAGCAACCATATAATCAAGCAAACAATTAACTACGGTGATGCGGTCATCGTAAGACTTCTACATGAAGTTTTACAACTTCCTAGGCAGAGTACCTAACTGTTGTAGTAGTAGTATAGGCAAGACTCGGAGGTTATTATCGTTCTCTAGGGGAATAGGTTGGGAAGGCTTGATCACGGTCTAACATAATTCTAAGGGTTGAGGGAAGATTCTTTTTATGTTTGTATATTTTATGAAAGCAGGTAAAATCATATATTGGAGAGGTGGTTGGTTTTAGCTATTAAACTAAATATAATCTAAACTACTGGTGATAACAATATAATAAAAGACTGTGTTTATTTAATTATGTATTACTCCCTAGATTTCTTCTCCTAGTGTTGTTGCTTTGTCACACTTGTGATGATCTATGTAATTATTTCCTAATTCATGAACGAATTACACAAACCTGCCGTCTATTTAATATTCCGTTAAGGCAACACACAAGTAAGGTAGTATGAAGACTATTACAAGGCCCCTAAGAGTATATTAAATGCATTTGAAATATATTAAGAGTGGATCAACCATATAGGGGGTAAGGTAGTATGAAGACTGTTACCCGATGGTATCCTTTCTACACAATCATGTTTCCCTAGACATATCAACAGCGATACAGACAAAGTTTGTTTTCTTAAGCCCTAACATTGATATTCTTCTACAAGAAAGCAACACAATAAGATAGACATCCATGGGTTTCATACATTCATAAAATAAACACAATTGAAGGTTTAGCCAAGCAGTTATAGATAAATGCAAGAACTGATAAGATTCACACAACAAAGACATATTGATTGATTTATTTTAGTCTTAATTGATAAGGAACATGGAATTGAAGGAGGAAGTTCAATAGGGTTTTGAGGCCTTAAAATCGTCCCTAACAGCTGCTAAACGAACTAGGGTTCGTAACCTGTTTTTATTCTAAATTTGCACACCTAAAACCCTAATTTTAGGTTTGTATATATAGGAAAATCACTGCGATGGTGTCGCGTTTTAATCGTGACGCCGTCATGACAAGAATATTCTTGATAATGGGCTAGGTCGTACAATCTGGCGCCGTCTTGAGATCTTGTGACGCCGTCTTGGATATCGTTGTGACGGCGTCACGTGTATCTGTGACGCCGTCTCCAGCTTCTGAAGAGAAATTCTTGAGCAATGTTGGTGTAGGTCCGTAGTCTTGTCTGTTTCTTCTCCAAATGAGCCAAAGTCACGTATATTTCTTCCAAATGCCTTCCAAATACAAAATACCTGAAAAGGAATGATTAAGTACCTATTTTGGGCATAAACATATGATTTAGGGGGTTAAACGGCCTCGAAAAAATGTATAAAATGACACCTCATCAAATACCCCTACACTTAGGATTTGCTTGTCATTAAGCTATGGCCTTTTCTACCTAGTCTATTAGTAAATGAGGGTTTTTTTTACCTACTCTTTAAAAGTATTTTACAACACAACCTTCTAGACCTCGTAATTAAAAGCACGAAAAGTACATACTAGCACCTCACATAAGTGTTTGAGATTCTCTTTTTCTCTTGGGTGTATAATAAATTATAACATAAAGGGGGAAACAGAAAATCAACACTCACTACCTATTAAAGCATATAAATTACATAGGTTGGTTATAAAGGAATCAAACCTCCTTCCAACTAGGCGCCAAGCATTTTTCATTACTTTCTAAGAGTCTTTTTAAGGTTGTGGGGTGTAGGTGTAAAGATTACATATATTGAAAACAGCAATAGATGGGTACATTTGGGCGGCTTTGGGTGGAATTTGAGTGAAGGGTTAGCTATTTTTTTTACACAAATAAACTTGTTTGGTTGCTTAGCCAAGATGTTGGGATTATAAATTACTCTTGTGTTTGTTTGACTTACTATGCATCAACTGGATGTTAGTATGCTCAGAGACTTCAAAAGAAATATGCTAAGTGCTTATATGCTAGACACAGTTGCACTAGGCTAGTGAATATTAGTGCTGCTGTTGAACTTCAATAGAAATATGCTAAGTAGTTACTATTGCTAGTTACAAAGTTAAGGTCTGCCAGCTAATGTTAATGCTGATAGTGAAATTATGCTTGAAGTTACACTACTAGTGTATATCAAAGTTAATACTGGCTTGCTAGTACTGTCATTATATGTTAATATGTATTAGTTGTTTATAGAAAAGATTTTAGATACTTAGGAAGTATTGTAAGCCGACTAGGACTCTTTGTGTATAAAAGGAGGTCCTAGGGCATAGAGTTTGATGTACCAAAACCAAAACCAAAAATCAATCTTAGTCATATAACTTTTAGCTTCAAGGTCTTTGTAACCCTAATACTTTGAGAGTATTCATATTATTATCATTAATAATATTGGAGCTTATTTGTTGAATTTTATGTTCATTGAATTACTGTTTCATTGATAATTCTTCTTAATATTAAAGATTTCGATTGCATATATTTTAATACATCAACAAAAGTTTCTACTATAGTTGTGTTAGATTTATCTAATATAACTAATCCTTAAACAAGCTTAAGGAATTCGATCAATTGAAGTGGGATCAACACAAGACTCGGACAAAGATATACAAACTCTACACAACTTTACATCAATTGTTTCTTTTTTTTTGAATAGCATAATACATCATAACTTGGGGTTTATAACACCGTACCTTACACTTGAGCTTTTAACATGCTCGATATTTACAATCTAACTAATGACCCGATTTGAGGTGGATCAAAATAACATGGAGATCATCTAACAAACGTATGGGGGTATTGACTTAACTTTTCTTACCCTTTCTTTCGTGAAATAAATACTACCATGAATCCCAATCGTCCTAAAATAGTATTTACAAGGATAAGGACTTAGCAACCGTGTACTCAATAATTAACTTGGGTTAAAAAAATAATGTACTGAAAGCCAGTACATATAAGGTAGGCTAAGGTGATTTGGGTGTAATGATTGGTTTAAGGGTGAACAATGTTCTTCATCAATAGCCCGGCTTAACCAGAAAATTATGAGAACCGTGAAAAATGATAGGCTCGGAGGGTTGTGCTAAGGGTATCCTGCACTAAAGGTAAGTGCATAGCAAGGGTGTAGGATAGTTATACGATCAGTGTGACCATCATAAAAATTATAGGTTTAAAACATGGGTTAGTCCTAGTGCCTCTTATCAAGCAAATCCTAATACTTACTATGCGGTCTCGGGATGCATCACAAAAACAAGTTCTAAAATTTAACATACTATCGGTACACTCATATAATTTAATACCGATCTCAATGCTCTAGAAAAGGCGAAGAAGACCACACGTACACATCCGTAACGACGAAATAGACACATGTGACTGCTCACTCCTTAACTCGAGAAAGCTAAAGGTATAAATTATCTTGGGCATCAATAAAAGATACCCGAATTCCTAAAGATCTAAACGCGAACCTCATATTTTTCGGGTGGAATTCTAAGGGTTATTGTGCCAGTCATATAAATTCCTATCCATGAGACGCTATTAATACTCGGTTTTCGTCGGTATGTGTCATAAAAAAATTTAAATTTAGGTAAAAATTATCTCTTATGTTATGTTTTGATATATTACCCGTCATTTCAAAGACAAAGCAAATGGCAAATGAAAGAATAGTTTCTAAGGCTTATTTACCCCCTACGCTTAAGTTGAACAGTGTCCCTAATGTTCTGTAAAGGTACCCGTAAAAACAAATAAAAGGAAAAGAAAATAAGGAAAAGAAACTAGTACTCCCCTTGTTTGCTCATCAATGAAGAAGAAACATGCGATAACTGGTTAAATCGTCATCCAAGAATCGTCCAATGAAACTTCCTAAGAACTTCCAAGCTTCTTCTCATCAAATATAACCTGTAATCAAAGACAAAGACAACTATACCAAGCATAAAATGAGCGATATAATAATATACAATTATGAAATTAGGGTTTGACTCGATAAAGCAGTAAAGATAGGATGAGAGAATTGTCAAACTCATTGGTTTTGCAGGTTTATAACAGAAGAGTACATATTTTAAATGTTATACAAGTTTTATTTTCAAAAATAATTAAAAATTGTAAGTTTTCTAGACCTGGGCGTTTGACGCGTTAGGGTAAATCATGACCCCGATCACAGGTGTGTGTGGTGGACGCGCGATCGAGTGTAAATCGTGACGCCGTCTCCACGTTCTGTGAAAATGAAACTTTTATTTTTGATAAAAAATTTCATGCACTTGATTTCATAAGTTAATTCCTATACAAATGGCTACATAAAACCTGAGTTTTGACATTCAATCATATGATCGAAAACTCCCACGCGAATGAATTATATAATTTATTTTGCACGGTTTGAATTTGTTCTTTTAACAGTTAATTCCCTTACAAGTATTTTGTTGCAAAATACCTTTGATTGTAAATAAGACGAAGTTACCAACAAACAAAGCATGATTACAAGATAATTCAAACATAATAAAACAAATGATAAAGAATTAAAACACAGACACTCCTAATATGCGGGAAAAGTAAATATTGGGTTGCCTCCCAAAAAGCGCTTGTTTTTGTTCGAGTCACGAGCCTGACTCTACCCTTATTTAACAGATAAAGGGGAAGGTTCCCCTACACTTGAGTTCAAGTGCGGGTGATATAGTTATGGTCACACCATTGTTGTGAGAAGGAGTCAAATGTTGAAAATTTGGTTGTTGAATTATATGCTCCAAATGGCGTGTCTCTTTAATCCTAACCTTCTTTACTTTTTTTGGCCTAACGGGTGAATTAAGTATTCTTTCTAAAAAAGAAACTTCCTTAGATTCTAATTCCCATTCATTTCCTATCATTTCCATGTTTAAAAAATCAACACCTAGGGATCCACTATGTCCTAATAAACCCGGTTTAAATCCATAATGTTTCTTAGGGTCGCCAATGCATGGGTGATAATAGCAATACGTATCCTTAGGGTGGAAAGATGCCACGTGAGGTGAAGGCGATGTATGATTGGTCAAATGATCTACTTCCTTCATCCTAAAACCATCTGGACTATGTGGTTTGATGGGTGGTTTGGGGCCTCTTTCTTCTCCTAGACTTACATCTAAGGATGGACAATTTGGTAAGGGATTTGGTTGAGGCTCCGGCTCATCAAAACTAGGAATTTCCCTAAAACTAAGAGGAATGTTATGATTACAAGTATTCAAGCCTAAATCCTCTAGTTGTGTTTCTTCCAAAGGTTCTACCTCCATCGGGATTCCTATAATCTCTTCTACTTCATCCGGGTAAGTCATGGGCGGTGTGTATACCTCAAATGATAGGAGGATTTGTGGTGAACTTTGAGGGCTCAAATTTTTGCATCATGTCGGGACTTAATGTTTCATTTATTATTTGTTCCAGGCTTAAAGCCAAAGGTACTTTCCCTTACAAGAGGTGGACTAGGGAAGATTGTGCAGATGTGTTTGACATAGAGTGATTTTGGTAAGACAATTTTTGGTGTATGGGAGGGTACCTCTTTCGTAAGAGTTTTTGAGAATTTATGATCATTAAGGGGTTTCAAATCCTTAGTGTTAGGATACCTTGTGATCTTCTTGATTTTCTTGATTCTATTTTGTTCAATTCTTATCTCCCCCCTTAATTTCCCTACCACCTCCAAAGAGAGTTGCATGAAATCGCTTCCAATAACACACATATACTCTTCGAGTTGCCTAACGTTTTCTTCTTGATTGAGTATGAAATTCATCACAAGATCCTCGAATTCCTCTTGTCGAGATGGTTCTGAGGGTAGCTGATACATTGTGTTGCTTGTCATTCCAAATACGCTTTCGCTTCATTCCATTAGCAAGATTGCTTCCTTCATGAGTGTATCAACTTTACGTTTTCATGAACCTCTTAGTAATGTTAATGTCGGGGTTTCGTTGTCAAGGCTCCCTTTCCCAGGGCGACAGGGCGTTTACCCCTCATCCTCAGATCAGTTTAAACTCTAATAGTGGCCCAAGCTTTTTCCACACTTATTTTCCTTAGCCGGCCTTCGGTGGCGTAGTCTATGGTCTGTTTTAGGGTGTGATCAATGTGGTCGTAAAATATTTGCACTTGGAGCCAAAGATCAATTCCATGGTGAGGGACTTTTTAGAGTAAGTCCTTGAAACGAGTCCATGCTTCAGAAAGAGATTCTCCTTGATGTTGTTAGAACATCAGGATATCATTGTGGAGTTTTGCAGTCCTTCCTGGTGGAAAGAATTGAGCAAGGAACCGGGTAGTAAGATCCTCCCATGTGGTGATGGATCCTGCTGGAAGACCTTCAAGCCAATTGCTAGCTTGATTGCGAAGGGAAAATTGAAATAAATGCAGACACGATCTTTCCCTATTTTTACCGTCAAGGTCTAGTGAGTCCACAAGTTTAAGGAAATCCTTGAGGTGTTGGTTTAGATCCTCAGACCAAAGTCCGTGGAATGAGCATCCGTTTTGCACCAACCGGATGGTGTCGGATCAAAGAGGTACCACGTTGTTCCCTACAGGGAGCTTGATGGTATTCCTATAGCCATCGTGGCTAGTTTTAGAGTAGTCTCCTAGAGTGCGGATAGGATTCTCGTCTCCCATGGTGGTTGACGAGAATGAGTTACAAAATAGATAGCACAAAGAACAGATAGACTACAATAAAGCTAATTGTTTTTGCGGAACTTATATCTACTGAAAGGATTCAAGCAAGGAAAAACTAAGCTAATCTTTGTTCAAAACCTACACTTTTCCTTCTGTAGCGGTGCCAAAAACTTGATGCGGTCGTCGTAAGACTTCTACACGAAGTTTTAGAACTCCCGAGGCAGAGTACCTAACCATTGTAGTAGTAGTATAGGCAAGACTCGGGGGTTGTTATCGTTCTCTAGGGGAATAGGTTGGGAAGGCTTGATCACGGTCTAACAGAATTCTAAGGGTTGAGAGAAGATTATTTTTGTGTTTTTATATTTTATGAAAGCAGGTAAAATCATATATTGGAGAGGTGGTTGGTTTTAGCTATTAAACTAAATATAAACTAAACTACCGGTGATAACAATATAATAAAAGGCTGTGTTTATTTAATCATGTATTACTCCCTAGATTGCTTCTCCTAGTGTTGTTGCTTTGTCACACTTGTGATGATCTATGTAATTATTTCCTAAGTATGACGAATTACACGACACGCGTATATTTAATATACCGTTTAAGGGCTAACAAAATTGTCAAGGTAGGTTTTGAAGGACTATTACAAGGCCCCTAAAGAGTATATTTAATGGCATTTGAAATTTTTAAGAGTAGATCAACCATTTAGTGGGTAAGGTAGTATTGAAGAATGTTACCCGGTGTATCCTTTTCTACCAAATTATGTTTTCCTAGACATATCAACAGCGATACAGACAAAAGCTTGTTTTCTAAAAACCTATAACATGCGTATTCATCACAAGATAGCAACACCACTAAGATCTTTACAATTCTTAAATAAACCACAATAGAAGGTTTAGCCAAGCAGTTATAGGGTAAAGCAAGGTATAGATAAGAATACACATCAAGAAATTTTAATTGTTGAAATATGTATTAATTGATTAGTACATGAATTGACAGGAAGTACAATAGGGTTTTTGAGCCCTAAAATCGTCCCTAACAATGCAAATGAACTAGGAGTTTGTACCCTCTTTTTATTCTAAAGTTCACACATAATCAACCCTAATTTCAAGTTTGTATATATAGGAAAATCACTGCGATGACGTCGCGTTTTAATCGTGACGCCGTCATGACAAGAATATTCTAGATAATGGGCTGGGTCGTACAATCTGACGCCGTCTTGAGATCTTGTGACGCCATCTTGGATATCGTTGTGACGGCGTCACGTGTAATCTGTGACGCCGTCTCCAGCTTCTGAAGAGAGATTATTGAGCAATGTTGGTGTAGGTTCGTAGTCTTGTCTGTTTCTTCACCAAACGAGCCCAAGTCACGTGTTTTTCTTTCAAATGCTTTCTAAATTCAAAATACCTAAAAAGGAACGATTAAGTACCTATTTTGGGAATAAACACATGATTTAGGGGGTTAAACGGTCTCGAAAAAGTGTATAAAATGACACCTCATCATAGGGTTAAACAATTGTGTTTCATGATAATGTACAAAAAATGAGTTACATAGAAGGAGGGGCTAAGGCGATTTAAGTGTAATGTTTTAGTAGGTGTAATGTTTTAGTGGGGTGTGAAGAATGCTCTTCAATAATAATCCAGAATCCACTAGAAAATCACGAGAACCGAGAAAAGATAGACTCAGAGGGGTGTACTAGGGGTATCTTGCTATTAAAATTATGTGCATTGACAAAGGGTGTGGTGGCGGTTTTATGATCAATAAGATCATCATAACTATGACAAACACAGGCTAAAAACAAGGGTTATTGATGACATCAAATAACGTTTATTTTATAACATCATTTATCCTATGTATTTAACTCATTTTGTATGATTATTGCAAAGAATTGTTACTTAATCATTTATATTTGAGAATTGCAGTAATTATGGAGTACTTGGTGAATATTAGCAAAAGGCGCGCATTCTGGAGCTTAAACGAAGATATTTTGAAGATTACTGTTCTGACTACCAATACGCCGTATCTATCAAGGAAGATACACCGTATCCGTGCCTGCAAATATACCAAAAAAACCACAAAGGAAACCTTTTATCCCGTATCCAGGTGTAGACCTCATACGCGTTTTTCGGATATATAGCATGTTATAAATTCTAGAAAGATAACAATCATGGTTCCCTACTCCATGAATCTCTAATACACCGTATCAAATACCTTGGTACACGTTTTACACCGACTCCTGACCCTATACATACAAATCTCAAAAATGAGTTTTAAGTGTGCTTAATTTATTCTCTATACCTAACACAAAAGTTGATTTTCAGAGGACTGAAAAAGTGTGAGTGGTTTTGCAAGCATTTTAATCAATAGGTGCATCGTGTAATTTCTTATACTTTGTAATCGTTGCAGTTTTTGTTATCTTTCGTTTCTAACTCAGTTAGTTTTACCTTGGCTAAAGACATTAAATTGTATTATTTATGTTGTTTGAAGGCTATTACCTTGGGTATTAGCCTTTATTATGGGAAGTTGAAATGTTTGGTTTTGTTTATTATCTTGATGTCTTAATTTATCGTTGTATGCTTGTTTATATTTAATCAATAGATTTGTTTACGTCGCTTTTGTATTGCGACCTATCATTTCAAATTGGATTAGTGATACGAACCAAAGTTATCTATGATGCGGGATAAACTCTCATTTAGTAGTTTATACATATAGAATCATGGATCACAAATATTGCCTTTAAATTCGTGACTATAGGATAAGATTCTGGCTTAATTGTTAACAGAAATTGCCTTTGGTTTATGAACATGTATGATCTAGTAGTGAATCTAGATAATTCAAAAAATAATGTGTGATTAGTGTATAGTTGGACAAGTGGACTACTAGTGTATTAAATTACCATTGAGTAGTTGTGGTAAAGGTCCTAGAGCTAGGGTTTAACAGATCACATTGCTTTTAATCCTAGATAGATTATAATCAACAAATAAGGATGCTTTTAGCAGATTCTTTATCTTGTGACAGACATAATGTGGTCTAGTCTTAAGATGAAGTTCCGCTTCAGTCTAGATTGATAAGCCTTTTTCCTTATTCTAGATAAGTAATCATTTCACTGATTAAACAAACAAATTTAATCGGATTAATGTAGCTATTACTATTCTTATAATAAAGGCTCTCACGCTCTTTTATCTTTGTTAATTAAGCTAGCGTGGGTTTAAAGTGTTTGAATTGATTGTAGTCACCAACCAAACCGTGCCAGTCTCTCAGGCTAAAACCCCCTTTTACCTGTTAGAATTAGGACTAGAACTAACATAGGATTAGCATAGGTTTGATTTAGATTAGAATTAACTTATATTAGATAACCAAAATATAAATAAATTGAGAGATTTAACCTCGCTTTAAGTGTTCGACATCCTACTTACCACGAATCTACCATCGACTGGGTACACTGCCCGTTAAAGTGTTGTTTTTGGTTATGTCGGAAAAATATAAATTTAAAAGTTGAATCATAAAAATATACACCACACAACGACACATCAAGTTTTTGGCGCCGTTGCCAGGGAGTGAAATTTAATCTTGATTTTTATTTTATGTTTTGGTTTTTAACATTAGATCTAACCCTTAGGAGTAGTGTAAATTAGATTAGTGTATATTCTTGTATATTTTGTATATTTGTTAGTTTAATTGTTTGCTTGTATATTTGTGTGTTTAATTTAACTGTTTTCCTAATACACTGTTCTGGTAGATAACTCAATACGGCGTATCCTCTTCCATTGGATTCGGGGATATCCAAATTTTCTGTCCAATACAATGTATTGATTCAATCGATTAATACGACGTATTCACTTCTATTGAATACGGCGTATCGATCATCTGGAACAGAACCATAATCCTAAGTTTTTATATTTGATTTCCGCGATAAAAAATTTTCTATCCTAAAAGAGCCTACCCTACTGATTGTTTATCCCTTGTTACAGGTAGTGCATGACAAGGAGTTCTACGAGCGAACTATTCACACCTTACAAAGAACCTGAATGAGAATTTTGATCATCAAAGAGACACTTCAAGACACTAAGTCTTGACGAATTGAGATCGCCCGATTTCAATTTATTTTCTGACCAAGAATACTCGGAGGAAGAAGTTGTGGAAACAATGGCGGAAACTATGGAGCAATACATGAGCAAGACCCGAGCTTACTATGGATCGAGGGTTGCTAGGCCTAAAATTGAAGACAAGGATAACTTTGAACTGAAGGGCCAATTTCTCAAGGAACTACGTACTAACATCTTCAGCGGTTTGGATCATGAAGATGCGAACGAACACATTGAGAAAGTTCCGGAGATCATCGATCATATCCATCATTTCCAAATAGTACTATAGACAATGTAAAGGTTATCGAGCATTCCCTATGTCATTAATGGAGCCACCAGCGTTGCCTAAGAAACGAACCAACTGGTTCAATTACAACTTGGGATGGTCTTAAAACAAAATTTCTAAACAAATATTGCCCACCTGCTTAAACTACAAAGAGGATGAGGAAAATCAACAATGTTAGCAAAGAATAATGTAAACACTTTACCAAAAAGCCTAGGACCGAATTTAAATAATCTTGATGAAGTGTCCTACAACACTAATTAATAGAGATGAAGAAGGTATCTTGTTCTAGTATGGATTGGGGATTCTCTACTCGACAAAAATCTGGATCAAGAGGTGCAATAAATCTAAGAACTGTGATTGATGACAAAGGTAGCCATACAAGAATGGCTGAATACTCTCAGAAATGGCACAATGGAACATCTAGATCAAGAGGTACTGAAACTTCAGACGGATTAGCAGCTATACAAGCACAACTCAATAATCTAGGAAGAGAGATCAAGAAAGTGAATGAAAAAGGCTATGCTGCTCAAGTTGGATGCGAACAATGTAAAGGACCCCATTACACTAAAGATTGCCCACTCAAAAAGGAAGGGAGAACCCTCGAAGAAGCTTTCTACATGCAATTTGGTGGACCTTTTCAAGGAGGGGGATATAGAGTGCAGCAGGCTCCAGGAATTCTAACAATAAGGAACAATGCGAATCCTTGTACCTAAGATAAAGAATTATAGAAGATACTCTAAGCAAGTTTATGAGTGAATCAACAAAGAGACATGATGAAAACTCTAATTTGATTAAAGAAATCTAAGCTTCGACAGATGCTGCCATTCGAAACCAAGGAGCATCTATTAAAACTTTAGAAATCCAAATCGGGCAAATGAGCAAGGTACTACAGGAAAGAGGATTTGGATGTCTACCTAGATCTACTGAAGCGAACCCGAGAGATCAAGTCAAGTCGATTTCAACTACTATTGAAGCTGATTCATACCCGATATGCCGTATTGGATCTCACATATACGCCGTAGAATAACAAAATATAATTCTAGTCACGAGACAAGACAGACACTCGATTCCTTTTCTAAATCGTCATTTAATTGGTTTCTACTGTGAAGAATTTTTGGGTTCATATGGTCCACTAATCTTGGTAGCTTACTCTGAAGTTCATAATCCATACCCTAAAGGAGAAAGGACCACGGAAGTTCTCATTTTACTTCCTTTATTATTAGGTTTGCTTTATTAATGCCCTTGTTGATGTGGAGCAGCGTTAGTCGTTATTGCCTCGCTCGACCTACCTTAACTTAGGATTAGGCGAATTAGCTCACACTAAGTTGACAGTTGAATTAGCAGACAGGACTGTGAAATATTCAAAAAGAATAGCTAAAAATGTACTAGTAAGTATTGGTAAATTTGTTTTCCCAGTAGACTTTATAATTCTAGATATGCCCGAGGATATCAAAGTGCCCTTGATCCTTGGAAGACCATTTTTGTCTACCGCTCGTGCTAAGATTGATGTTTACAAAATAAAGATTACTTTAAGGGTCGGGGAAGAAAGGATTATTTTCACAAGTGTTAAACCTGCTAGCAGTTTAATTAAGAGGGTCTACATGCTAAGTTTAAGAGAAAGAATGGAACTTGATTTAGAAGCTAGGCTTATGGGAGAGACTTTGGTGTTAAATAGATCATTAGACCTTTTCTTTGAGGATTACATAGAACTAAATGATCTAAATGAACCATTTAAGCTTAGGAGAAATCAAGGTGATGATTTGATGCCAACCATTAAGGAAGGTGAGGTAATGGAGGAATTTAGAACTAGAGATGATAAATTTGATATTGAAATTGATTATTATCCTAGTGATTGCGACTATGATAAGAAGATCCATATAGATTGTGCCCACAACTTAAAGTTTTCATGCATGATAGGATTTGAATTTACACACGCTAATTTTTCCCATTATTGTATGTCAATGTGATGTGCAAAAAGTTTCATAACTATATAATGAAGGGCAAAATGGAATACAAGGGAAATAATGTAGTCAGAACCTTGATGAACATACCTATCTTTGTTGGAACTTTTCTATCCTAACAAATTTTGCAGTTTTAGAAAATATGGATGCTTATCATGATGAAGGAGTGGGCGATGTTATTTTTGGCGAACCATTTTTAAGAGAAGTTGGAATTAAAACAAGACGATTCGAAGGAATGATTACCATTTACAATAGTAATGATGAAGTAACTTACCAAATGTGCGATCTCATCGATGTTGTAAAACACAACACTAATGAGCAATGCAAACAAGTTCACCTCATTATGAAGGTAAGTTGAAGAAATAAAAATGATTGGAATCTAGCATCCATACCAAGAGGCTTTAAGGGGTTCTACATAAGGGAGAATTGAAACTTAGGAACGATACATTCGAGATGCGAAGATGGAAGAATGGCTCACACACGGGCACATTAGCGTGCATGAGATGGAATGATGAAGAGAAGCTGAAGAAAAGTCTAACTTAAAGACTTTGCTATAAACAAAAGTGTTTCTCGGGAGATAACCCGGAATGTTATTTAATTTTATCGAGTCTGTCTTCCCAGACATCAATACGGCGTATCCGCTCCATACCATACGGCGTATTGATTATCTAGACGTTATCAGTCTTTACTTTTTATGCACTTTTAAAAAACATTATTGTCAGTTCTGTCAATACGGCGTATTCATGCACATGATACGGCGTATTCAACAGACTGACCCGTATTTAGATACTTTTTACAGGTTTCTCAATACGGCGTATTCCAGTTTATGGATATGGCGTATCGATCTCCTGTACACTTTGTTTAGTTTAGTTTAAATTAACCGTAGATTCCAAGATAGGAATGCACATGTTTTCCTTATATTTTACACAGGACATCGTGAAAGAAATATCGACGGAATATTGGTGGAGAATTTAACAAATTGGAGATCTTGAAGTGTTGGAGTCTTGAAACTTCAAGGCGACTGTTCAACACGAATTCTTGCTCAATAAAAGCTACATAGAGAATCTACCAAGCAAATATCAGGGGAGTTTCTCATTCTAATTCTTTTTAATTCCCGTATTTAATGTTTTATCTATACAACGAGGACGTTGTATAATTCAAGTAGGGGGATAGAATTAGAATGTTTACTTGTCCTAATTTTCACACTAAAATGACTAAAATGCTTAAATTATGCTCAAATTTAATTTTTTTTTCAAGCATTCTTTTATGAAATTACTTGATACATAACCCGTAACATTAACCCTTGTTAGATATTATGAGGATTTTACCTATACTTTTTCCTAAATGATTTACTAAAATTCTATAAAATATGACGTGTGCCGTGATGTTGTTGACTTTTTAAAACATGGCTGGTATATATTATTCAAGACGCAATGATAAGTACTATGGTTTAGATGGAGTAACTTATTTAAAGTGGTAAAGATTTTTTAGGATTTACACCCAATATCCCCTTTACATGTTGTTATTTAACTAATACACTAGTTAGTTAACCCATATAACCATTTGTTAATTCGCATTTGTATGAGTAAGTTCACCTAGAACAACCCGTTAAGTATATTCCTTTAGGAACTACACCAATTATTTGAGTTTCGTTTACACCTTTACACCTTAGCCTATCCTGTTAGATTAAGTTTATTTTACAGTTGCTAGTTGCTTAAAGTGTAAAGTTTGTATTTCCCTAGTCTTGTGTCTATTTTTGTACGGTTGGAAGAAATTTGCACATCGTAAATGGGAATGTATATTATAGTCAAAACTCATGTATTTTTACTACCATCACAATTAATGGTACGTCTGAAGAATGAAGAATTATCGAAGGAATTATCCGGAATTATTATGATCGTGAAGATGGTGAAACTACACTGAGTTTCATAGTATAGTGTTAGCAAAAAAAAATCAAAAAAATTAGAAAAATCACAAAAAAAAGAGAAGGAAAGTTTGAAGATAATCGTTTCGCAACTACCGAAGGAATACACGAAGGATCGATTATTCGCTGATACAAATCGACGATGTAGAGTATTGTATAAAGTGGAAGATATCGCCACATGCCTTGTAAAGTATGTAAAGTATGGGATGTTTGGGAAGTTGACCGTTACGGGAACACCAACTTAGGTTGTTGTTTTTGATCTATGATCAAGACGTTGTAAATAGTTATGTCTTTATCATGGTAACGGTCGGGAAAAAATGTCTAGCAACTTGTATTATAGACTTAATCTATTTGTTTTGTAATTTGTATTTAACAATAATTTAATTCCCTTTCCTAATTATTAACCATGGGTTTTACGCGAATGAGGATGTGATCGAGCGTGCATTTCTATTCCGTTGTTACGGCCATGTATGCATGTGTCAGCTGCCTTATTAGTTTATTACTATTGGTGAAAGTTAGAAGGTCCATACCCTATATTACTATACTATTCCTACTCTTTAGCTTATTCGAGATGGGAGTGAGCAGTCACATGTGTCTATCCCGTCGTTACGGGTGTGTATGTGTGGTCTTTGTCGCCCTCCTGGAATATTGGTATCGATAAAGATTAGTTAGAGTAATCAACCCTAAGCCTTATCATACAAACCCATATTTACCTTTATAAACTTGTTACTCCTTAGATTTAGTGATGGATATGTGTATCCTTGCCAAGCTTATGATAGAATACTCGTCATGACTGAGCAATTGAGCGAATTAGTTACATGTTACCACATAGATTAGTTGAGTGATTTGAGTGTTTTCATCTTCCTATTTCGTGAGGTGTTTGGTTGTGTACTTGTAATTGATCAAATAAATGCTTTAACGGAAAATATCCTTAGGGATACATTTTTATAAACTTCTAAAGGCTACTTGAGGACAAGTAGGATTCAAGTGGGGGGATATTTGATGACATCAAATAACGTCTATTTTATAGCATCATTTATCCCATGTTATTAACCTATTTTGTATAACTATTGCAAAGAATTGTTACTTAATCGTTTACATTTGAGAATTGCAGTAATTATGGAGTATTTGGTGAAAGATAGCAAAAGGCGCGCATTCTGGAGCTTAAATGAAGATATTTTGAAGATTACTATTCTGAAGACCAATACGCCGTATCCATCAAGGAAGATACGGCGTATCCGTGCCTGCACTCACCAAAGACCACAAAGGAATAAAGCTCAATACGCCGTATCCAGAGAAGACCAATACGCCGTATTGGAAATATGGAATGAATATAATATTCTAGAAGATATCAAGCGTGGTCCCTACTCTAAGAAATCCCCAATACGCCGTATCCAATCCTTGGATACGCCGTATCGAACCGACTTCCAGACCCTATAAATACAAAACTCAAAAACGAGTTTTAAGTGTGCTAAATCATATTCTCGATACCTAAACCACAAAAGTCGATTTTTAGAGGAGAAAAAGAGCAGAAGAGGTCAAGCAATGTTATCAATTCCATAGGAGACAACGTGTAATTCCATATACTTTAGTAATCGTTCAGTTTTTGGTATCATTCGTTAACTCGGTTAGTTTACCTTGGCTAAATAATTGCTCTTGTATTTATTATGACGTTTAAAGGCTAATACCTTCGGGTATTAGCCATTATTATGAAGATTTGAATGTTTGGTATTGTTTATCTTGATTTCTTGATTTATCGTTGTATGCTTGTTTATGTTTATCAATTTATACTTGTTTACGTGCTTTCGTATGCGACCTATCATTCAACTGGATCTAGTGATACGGACCAAGTAATCTAGAGTCTAGGATAGCTCTCCATATAGTGATTTATACATCTAGAATCATAGGATCACAAGTATTGTCCTTCTAAATCTGTGTCAGGAATACGCTAATGGGCTTAGCTAGTTCCTAATAGATATTGTGCCAATGTTTAATGAATGTTTGACTAGAAGGAACCTAGATAATCCAACAAATAATGTTGAACCCAAACTTAAGATCTATACTTAAGCTTGTAAAGATTAAGTTACTTTGTGGATAAATCCAAAACAACTTGGTTTGAAACCCCTTGTGAATACTAAAGATTAGACAAAAATCTACTCCTTTAATACTTAGAAGAATATTAATAAAACAGTAAACTGTATAACAATGATATTACTGGAAAATCTCCAATATTATTATCAATAATACGAGTACTCTGTGTAGTACTAGGGTTTACAACCTTGAAGCTATATATCAAAAATGTCTATGACAATTGTACATTCAACACCATAACCTAGGATCTCCTTTTTTACAAGATAACTACAAATCTTCTATAATTCTAATCTTATACATATCTTTCTAACTAAATAGAATATACTCTGAATAAGTCAATACATATCACTTCACACGTCTTTATCTCTTTAGCAGTCTTTAATCTTCATGCAGCAGTCTTAAGTCCTTCAGCAGTGTTAAGTTAGTACTGGCAGTACTAACTTACTTCTAGCAGTACTAACTAGTTAGTACTGGCAGTTGTATCTTAAGCAGTACAAAGTCTTTGGCTTGGCAGTACTAAGTGTAATGAGTTTAATTCCCAACAATCCTCTCCTAAACTTGTGATTTACCTCTAAATCATCAAGTTTCTTGAATTAAACCTTGTTCTATGAGAGGATTCTTCTAAACACTTTATCTTCTTGGTCTTTCAATCTGCATGAATATCTTCCTAAGAAGTTCTCTAGACATCTCATTATTTTGTTCCACCAAGAGCTTTGCAACTAACATCTATGTAAGAACACCTCTTGACAAAGGATATTCCCTTTCAACCAGCATGTAGAATCACTCCATCCTTGTAATACATGATACATCCACGTGTATCAATACGTCCCATGTTATATTATGGAATATGTTTATGAGACCCCATAACTCATCATCAGCATCAGTTTCAACCAATCTCTTAACTCTACCCAGATCCTTTAATTCTTTAACTTTTGGTTAGTTTGTTTAGTTGAACCTTTCTTGAACCAAATCCATAGTTTAACAAATCATCCCTGTCCAAGGTCTTTAGCATATCTTCAAAAACCTGATATACCTCTGTATGATTACCAACCCAGATGATTTTCAAGTATATTCTTGAATCTTCAGTCTAAACCTCCTAGTCAATGATTGGATATTTGGTTTGCAGGGCTTCAATATTCATCCCTTCTTCTAGAACTATGATCATCAATTGCTATAGCTCTTCCTGTGATAGCTCATCTGGCTTTTGCTACTTAGAACTTTGTTGACCAAGTTCTTCTTCTGCAGGTCTTTTTGAACTTTTAGCTGCTAACTCAGAAACTGTTATGTCATCTTCACTCTTTATTGGAACAAAAGTTTTTACCTCCCTCGTTGTTGTTTCAAACAAAGTCTTTATCTCATCAAAAGAAAAACTTCTCAACTGCTTCAGCGTATAACTTCCCATATTCTTAATATAATTAGACATATAGGTCCTCTGTTGAACCTGTGTGGGTGGCTTGTTCCTTCTTTATTTAGCTCTTTTTGCATCAATATACTTCTTTCTCTGATTGATAAGCTCTATAAGCATTCTTGCTTGTTCAACTTCAGTGTACTTTTCTCTTTCCTCTGCTTGTATCCTATGGGCAATCCTCTGCCTCTCTTCTTCATCAAACTCCTCTTGTAGTCTCACAGCTGTCTCTAGACCAAGTCTTTCTTGTTCTTGTTGCCTTTTTGTCTTGGTCATAGTCGATTCAGACTCTTCCATTATACCTTTACCTTTATCTTTTGATTCAGACTCTTCCATTATACCTTTACCTTTATCTTTTGTCTTTGCTGCACTCCTTCTGATGTACACTAAACTTTCAGCAGCAATATCATCAACAAAATCTCCAACAGTTTTAACTTCAGGGCTGGCAGTACTAATTTCTGCACCAGCATTAGTAACTAGTACATTACCAGTGGTAAAATCCGTACTAGAAGTAGAAACACCCATCTGTACCAAAGTAATCCCCTCATCTTCATCAATTTAAATAATTTTCCTTCCCTGTTTGGAAGGATCCCCTTGAGCCAAAATATCTGAATTTAAACCTTCTTTATCTAAGAGAACCAGTCTGAGTTTTCTTCTTGACTTGCTAAGCTTATCCTTTTTCTCCAACCTCTTCACCTTCTTCATAAGATTTGTAAAAGCAATACCATAAACTTTCTTTGTCTGCTGCAAGTCTGTCTCCAAAGCTACAACTCTGTCTGACAATTTTGTAACTAAATCCATTAATTTATTATGTTGCATTCTTCCCTTATCACTTCCAAGTGTGTGACCTCTTGGGAGAGGTGAATCATGGGGCATGGATGGGGTCTTATCAATGTTACCACTACCCTGTCCTACATCTAAGCTAGTGACAGTAGTGGCAGTCCCTCCATGTCTGACATCTACACGAGTAGATGCAGCCTCATCTACTACATTGGTGTGAGGAGGAGAATTGGGCTGAGGAACTGATACGTGCTTAATTACACATACCATTTTCCATTAAAAATGGACTTAAATGACTAAAAACGTACCAAAAATACATTGTATTTGTATGTTTTGCATTTGTATTATGCAGGAGCCGGATATTCAAGATAAGAACAAAAAGAAAGCCAAAAACAAAACAAATCGAGCACGGAATGGAGAATAACAAAGTCAAATCGAAGCCAAAGTTGGTCAAAGTCAAAAAGTAAATAGGAAAGTCAACCTCGACAAAGTTTAAAGTCAACCAAATGAAGAAAATACAACTTGAGGGACTGAAATTGCCAAACCTCAAGTTGTATTACAAGAATAAAAAGACAAGGGCTGAAATTGCAATGAAGATATATGAGATGAGAGGCCAAAGCTGCCAACTTACCCAAAACCATTTTTTTTCCGCCCAACAAAACCCATATACAACTCACGGGTGTCTTCCCACCCTTTTACCCTGCAACCTCTACAACCCCTTGGGTAAGACATTTTCCCCTCCTCCACTATCACCACCTCTCCATGTATAATTGCCAAGTTGGCAATCCCACCACTTTCTAAGCTTTTCGATGGCTGTGATTGACTCAAAAAGAAGCACAAAAGAAATTGAAAGCTGGGTTTTGTTTTAGAATCACCTCACACAACAAGCACACTTGGGTTTTTGTCTCAACAAAGAAACACAGAAGAAAGCACAGCTGGAAGACCCAAGAAAGAAGACTTCGGCTATAAATAGAGCCTTTTGTAAGCCTTCGAGGCATCTTAGCTTATCTTAGTTTTATTGTAATTTTTATCAAGTCATTTTAGCATTTTATTCAGTTTATTTTACTGCCTTGTACTCTTTTTTTTAAGAATTAATGAAAGTTTGAAGTTTATGAGTTAAAAAGTCAAGTTTTTAAATTCAAGTGATTAAGTATTTGATTTGTGTATAAAATGTGTTAAGAAGTTTTCACTTAAGCTTATTTATAAGCTGTTTTCATTAAGTAAACTAAAAAAAAGCTATTTAGTTAAGAAAAATAAAAAAAAATCACACTCAAAAATACCACAGCTTATGAGCCAGTTTTGGATGGGCTTATGGACACTACTAGCTTGTCTTTGACAAGCTAGAGCTTGTAGATCATCTTGTAAAAGCTCAAGTAGCCCTGTTTGAGCAAGGGTGTTGTAAGTCTCTCTTTCTTGTCTTTATCTTATTTACTGTAGATCTGCTTATTAGTACTTATTTATTGTTTATGTTTATGCGTTGTTATGATGATTAGTGCTTATCTTGCTTAGTACTGTTAGTTATGAGTTAAAAACTGTTAGATTGATTTAGCTTATTTAAGTGCTTATCTCTGATTAAAACCTGCTTATAAGTGCCTTATTTTGTTATTTGATAATCTATTTTTAACAAATTAGGATTAAATCAGCTTGAATTAAGAAGAAAAAAATGATTTTTGAAAACTTTAAGGGGTATTTTCAACTAGCAGTACTAACCCATAGTTAGTACTGCTAGTTCTCTTTTGGGATTTTCAACTAGCAGTACTAACTCAAAGCTAGCAGTACTAACTCTAAGTTAGTACTGGTAGTTAAAACTGTTAGTACTGTTGGTTCATTATTGCTTATTAGCTTATTATTTCTGCTTATTTAAGATTTGCTTAGCTTTTTAGAGTAGATTAAGCCCATTTTCGTTACTGTCTTTAGTAGAGATTATTTAAGCTTGTTTGCCTTTTCAAAGTAATTTCAAGAGTTAATCAGTTTTTAGTTTTTTAGCTTATTCGCCATTCTAGTTTATTCTAGTTGCTTATTCTTATGCCTGAGTGCTTATTAGGGATAGTTAATTATCTGTTTTAGCTTATTTGCTTATTTCTTGTTTCATTGTGTTTTGTTAAAGCTAGCAGTACTAACTCAAAGCTAGTACTGATAGTTAATACTAGTAGTACTGTTGTTAGTACTGCTGAGTTTCTCCTGCTTAACTTAGTTTAATTGTTTGCTGAATTTGCTTATTTAGAGTTAGTCTAGCTTATTTGGTTTGTCTTAAGCTTATTTGAGCTTATTTGTGTCTTAGTATAAAAGTTTTTAGTGTTTTTACCATTCCTAGCCTTTATGCATGATGTAGCTTATTTTTCTTGCTTATCTTTTCGTGCATTTGCTTATTAGGATTAGTTCCCAATCATATCCTTGTCATATTCAAACATCGATTATCAATTCGTCATTCGATTTTCTATTCAAGCCTCGTTGGGACATAACGACCCGGGAATCATACTTCCGGTCACGTATATATTTTATTGTGTGAACTCTTGACCAATCCTTGGCTAAAGGTGTTTTGGTTGAGTGTTTGCTTATATATTATATATACACATTATTGACGAATCAATTTAGTACTGCTAGTTAATACTGTTAGTACTGTTGTTAGTACTGCTGAGTTTCTCCTGCTTAACTTAGTTTAATTGCTTGCTGAATTTGCTTATTTAGAGTTAGTCTAGCTTATTTGGTTTGTCTTAAGCTTATTTGAGCTTATTTGTGTCTTAGTATAAAAGTTTTTAGTGTTTTTACCATTCCTAGCTTGTATGCCTGCTCTAGCTTATTTTCCTTGCTTTAGCTTTTTAGGTTTAGTTCCCAAATCATATCCTTGTCATATTCAAACCTTAATTATCAATTCGTTATTCGATTTTCCATTCAAGCCTCGTTCGGACAAAACGACCCGGAGATACTCTATACTACTTCCGGTTTCATTGATTTTGTGGATTTTGATCCTTGTTATATATTTATATTTGTTTACATTTATCTATATATAAATAGGGGTAAGATCACGCGAGTCAAATTTTGGCGCCGTTGTCGGGGAGGCTGAAAGCGATTATCGTTACGTTTGACAATGTGTGTTTGAATTTGTGAATATTTTCTTCTATAAAAATATAAAAAGTAAAAAAATATTTTTCATTTTCTTTTATTAGTATAACTATCATATAAAAACAAAAGAAAAACCAAAAAAAATGTAAAAGCATTGTCTTAACCAAGAAATAAAATTCACCAACCATATAATACTTTCACTAAAGTATTAT
>BQNB010050246.1:0-38466 GCA_026074375.1 Tanacetum coccineum | reverse complement strand
CTTGATCGTAAAATATTCTTCGAAGTTACTTATCATTTTTATTCTTCTCAAAAAAATACTTTTCCAATAACTTAGAGTATTTAATCGATATATTTCCACGTTATACTTCCCAAAAACTCATTTGGACATTAACTGACGTGTCGAGACTCGTTTTTTTCCCCAGCATTTCTCAAAAATTCACGGGTCAACCACCCGGAACATACATGACACATTAATACCTTCCAACGAGGATTATTATGCACAATAAAGCATAAAATACTTCATATCTCATAAATCACCACCGTCAACACGGTACAATATTCTAAATATTCTGACAAACGTCAAATAGTCGAAGGACTAAATTAGAATATTCAAAACACAAAAAGGGCAAGGGTTACACAGGAGATCTCTTAGCTGTGAATATTTGGAAATTGAATGTTTTACCATTAATAAGGTTCATGTATCTACATCTTTCTCAAGGTATTGCAAGTACCTATCTATCTACACCCTAAAAATCACACCTAACCATATTATGGAGAAACAAATTTATGAAAATCAAATCTGCCCATAGAAACGTGTTAGGTTTAAGAAAAAGACTCGGTCACCTCGTGTAATTTACAGTTTATCCTAGTTTAATATTAATCGTATGACATACGGTATTAGGCCGGGTGTAAACCACACATGTTAGCCCATACCAAGGTCATTGGGCCGATTTTTAAGACACATATAAATACCTCTTCCTTCCTATGGAAGAGGTGGTTAATCATTTTATAATTGAAGTATTACTTTCTCTCACTAGAAACTTTTCTCTCTAGTTGTTTCTCTCTCTAGGAATCGGCTAACCCCAACCATCACCATTGTGTTATGATATTCTTACAATTGGTATCAGAGCTCATGGGATGATTAGATCGCGTGTATGTGCGTTTTCTTGCTTGGTTTAGATCAAAAATTGTACTTTTTAAGTTTTATGGCTTGTTTTTCATTTTCCCCTTAGATTTTGATCTTTTTTGTGTTAAGTTTAGGTGTTGGTAGTATTTATAACCTTGTAGTACTTAGTTGTGCAAAAAAATGAAAAAAAACGTTCAAAAGGGTGATTTTTAGGCAGCGGTTTGGTGAATTGTCTTCGTAGTGGTTTACTATTATTTTAATCATAGCGGTTTGCTAGGTAGCGGTTTACAGGTTCTTTAAAGATTATACTTTTGTAGCGATTTAGGAAACAAAACTATGGCAGTTTGGTTTTCTGGCAGCGGTTTGGTGTAATTATTCATCTCAGTAGTTTACCTAGGATTAATTTAATTAGACAGCGGTTTATCTATAGCGGTTTGTTATAGGTTTTGAAGATTTATTCCTTGTAGTGGTTTACTAAGCTAAACTCTAGCGGTTTGCTGAGGTGGCATCGGTTTGGTCACTTGATAGCGGTTTGGTAGTTTGGCAGTGGTTTAGTAACTTGACAGTGGTTTGGTAGATGATGCGGTAGTCGTAGACTTTAACAAGAAGTTTTACACCTCCCTAGGCAGTGTACCTAATCGTTGTAGTGTAGTATAGGCAAGACTCGGGGGTTGTTATCGTTCTCTAGGGGAATAACACTGTGAAGGCTGTATCGAATGTTCACTAAGGTCTAAGGGTAGAAGGAAGATTATTTTTGTATTGTTATATTTTATTAAAATGTCACACCTGACAATTTTCAGAATTTTTAAAATAACTATTTTACCCTTTGACTTTTTGACTTTTTGACCTTTTACGGTCACATAAAAACAATTACCGCGTAACCGGTAAATTTTTGAAACGTATTTAAATAATAAATCCTAATTATTATTATTATCTCTCATTTACAAATTTATTTTTCAAACTTATTTGACTTGAAAACAAGAAGATATATGTTATTTCTAAGTTGACTTATCAAAAACGACCCGCCAAAATGAGTTATTAATTTTGGGGTATACTGGTATTTGACATGAAATGACATTCCGGACAACTTTTCAGTTTTACCCGAGACCTGAAACCAAGCAGAAAACGACTAAAATACCCTCGCAAAAATTTTGAACGCAACGCGTACCGACACAAAAATAATTAAATTTATATTTAATTATCACTTTTTATAAAATAAAAATATTTAATAAAATTATTTTACATTTGATTCAAAAACGTTTGTTCAAAAACGCGAATTCTCAAATTAAAGTTTTATTTTTACGGACAACGCTTGCCCAATGGTTACCAAATAAATAATAAACGTTTTAAATATATTTTGATAAAAACATTTATAAAATACTAGTCATGTAAATACTCAGTTTTCATGAAAAATTTAATTTAAATGCAACGGCGAAACTCTCGCGTTTTGAATCATCCATTAACAAGCTTAAACGAGACCCGAACCATTATTTTACAAAACTACACTTAATATTTACAACATTAACCCCTAAACTATTTGGAACTTGTCACTTTTCTTTCAAAGTTTTTAATATAAATAAATAAACCCATCTAAGGTTTCCTTCATTTTTTTTCACCAAACCCTAACCCACACATATCTTCCTCTATTCCCTTTCTAACTTTCCGGCGCCGTCACCCATTTTCTGGGGAGATTTTGGCCGACCTCCGGCCAACTCTTCCCACTCTCCGCCTCACCCTACCATAGATCTACTCCACATCATCACCCCTACTGCCTCCACGCCACTACCGTCGCCACTTTCACCACATCATCTCTATCACGCCACCACCTCACCAACATCGACCCACCTACGCTCCACCATCTTCACCAACCACCGTAGCCACCTCCATTTCCATCCTCGTCACCTTCACATTGACACCACCACCACCAACATCATCACCACAGCCGCACCCCACCATTACGCCGTCGTGACCTCCCCACTTCACACCACCACCACAGCCGTCACTCAGAACCACCTCCCACACCACCACCACGGCTGTTACAGCCGCATACCAACACTACCTCTATCATCACAGCTGCGTACCACTAACACTTTACCCTTTTTAACTCCGAGTTTAGATGGTTTTTGTCTTTTGTAAAACTAATAACAAATTAGAGTGGTTGTGTTTGTTTAAACTTATTTCGTTTTGATTGATTTAGTTGGTTTAGTTCTTTTGATGTCTTGATATACAACCCAAATAGGGGTGTTTGTTCGGTTGTTATACATGCCCGAAAAGGGGTGTTTGTTTCGGTAATTATCAGCCCGTAAAGGGTGTTTGTTGGCTGCGTTTTCTGCCGAAAAGGGGCGTTTGTTTTTGTGGATAACAGCCGTAAGGGGGCGTTTGGTTCTGGGGTTAACAGCCCCAACAGGGGTGTTTGGTTCGTTGTTTTATAGCGATAAGGGTGCGTTTGGTTCATTGTTTAACAGCCGGTTAGGGCGTGTTTGGTTACACTTATTTTTGTTATTTGTTTTGTCTAGTTTAGATATATTAAAACGCGCGTATTTTGCAACATGGATTTGATTAAAGTGGGAAAACGTTTTGTTTTGTAAAAATAAAAAACGTTATATAAACGAATAGGTCATGCCGAATTTTATAAAAATTATATACTTAGTAATTTTTCACTTAGATTTCTATTATCTTAAAAGCTGATAAAATGGCAAAGTTATATAGTTTTAAGGTTATTTATTTGTAATGATACAATAAAACGGTAAATAAACAAAAAATATACTTTTATAAATAAGGCAACTAGTTTAGTTAAAACGCGTAACGAAATACTAAATTATAAAATATTATTTTATAATTCTCGACTAGAAGATAAATTAATAACTTTTGTAAAAACTTTGAAACCATCATTTACTTAATTCGTAACTGTAATGACCCAAACCCGCTCTGGAGAGTAGGCCGAAACGTCATAATCATGGTGTCATATCAAAGCATAATAAAGGCATAAAGTCACAAGTAATAACATAGGACAAGGTGGAAAGCCGGAATCAAACATCGGCTCCCAATTATGAGATCAACATGAATAACGTAAAAGAAGTTTAAAGGACGAAACATGTGTCCAAGATAGTATAGCACATCAAAATGTCCGCGATGAAAAGAAAGGAAGCTAAATGGGTCACTTCCTAAGCACACACTCTCTCATGCCCAATCTCCCTCTAGATACCTGCCGTATAAGTAAGAGAAAGAAATACGGCTGAGCTTAACGCTTAGTGAACGGATATAATAACAATGTAAGTAATAAGTATGAATCCTGTATAATAAGTATAAAGCAGCGAAAAGATCATGAGTGTCATGGGGAAACCTAGAGAATGCGTCATGAAGAATAGGAAATAAACATGTAAAGCATGGTAATACGAAGTAAAGATGTCATGGTAATAGCAGGTTTCTATAAATAGTAAGGTTTACATAAAATAATATCAAAATGACATTTTCTACCCCCCAACTTATTTTATACAGAATATATTAAATATAATAACATGTCTAAAACAGACCCCATAGTTTCATAAGTTATAAAACAAGTCCTTATACTTTTAAATAGCAAATCGGGTAACAATTAAATCACTAAAACCCTAATTGAATTTTCCCCAATCACAAACACAATTTTTATACATTCATTAGCATGTATTGGACCTGGGAAAAATATAAAAACCCTAACCCTAATTCGTTTCTTTCCTTTTTCCTTATTTTCGAAAATTGGCAAACAATGATAAATCTCCAATAATTATTCGAATTACTTCTAAATTTTTCCAACAATTTTTCTGAGTTATATGAGATATGTACAACCCCAGAAAAATATAAAATCAATTTTACAAATAGTTTTTATGCCGATTTCAATACTAGCTAGAAATTAGGGTTTCGAATATGATTTGATTTATAAAATCAAAATAAAATGAATGAACATTTTTCTTATGCATAGATCGAATTTATATGATGAAAAGTGAGTTGTAAAAATACCTTGGATGATCCTTAGGGATTTTATGAATTTATGAACCCGGTAGAGCTTTTCGAACCCAAATCAATAACCAAAATCGAACCAAGCACACCCCAAGCTTCCCACTATTTTTCCCACACTCCTTGACCTTCAAATCACCCAAGAAAAATCGTGCAAGCCTTGGAAAAAATCTTGTGCCGCCTCTTTTAGTTTTTTTAGTAACTTTCTATTTTTAGTAACTTTCTATTTTTAGTAACTTTCTATAATTAGCATGATTCCTTGATTAGTACGTTCCATGATTAACATATTCCATGATTAGTATGTTCCATGATTAGTATTCTTGTTATATTGGGTACTTCCAAAAATAGCAGCTTCTAATTATAGTAAGTTTCCAAAAATAGACTTTCCAAAAGTAGCAGGTTTCTATATATAGTAAGTTTCCATAAATAGCAGGTTTCTATAAATAGCAGGTTTCTATAAATAGCAAGTTTCCATAAATAGCAGGTTTCTATAAATAGTAAGTTTCCATAAATAGCAGGTTTCCATTTCTGTATCTTGGGTTAATAAATAATCTATTATAAGTTTAGATAAATCATGTTATTTATTATACTTTAGGGTATACATAGTAATTAATTATAGTTAAGAGAAATAAGTGTCATTCTCATGATTTTAAGGGTAATAATTATAATTAATTAAAGTTAAGGGTCAAACGTATAAATATATTTTTAATCATGCTTGATTTCTTGGTTTATTATATTTATCCGACAAGTATTCTTGATAATAAATCCATACGACCACACTTGTATTTTTATAAGCATTAAACCTTTTCCCTTTAATTAAGTAAACATGCACAAAATAATTAAACACAATTTAAGATTTAATCAACAAAAGGGAGGCCGAACCCCTTTTGGGTTCTCGGCTCATTTCTTTCGACTCAACAAGGAGCCGAGCCTTATGGCTCAACACATATAGCCATACGATTTAGTATTCGTTTTCAAAACCTTTCGACACAACCCCATGCGACACAAGACATACCCAAACCTCCTTATAGAATTTTCGGTTCATCCCTTTTGACATGAACCCTTGCTCGACACCACCATCAATAACAAAATACCTATGCCGAGCCCTTAAGAGGGTCTCGGCTAGACACACATGCACAAAACAACTCATGCCGAACCATTTTTACCCAACCAAAACCAAGCCCTCTTTTACCCTTCGATCATGCGAAACAAAAGAAAAAAATAAATGGAGTCGAACACCTTAGAACACACGGTTTCAATTTTCTTTCGATCCAAGTAAGTAGGCCGAGCCTCATGGCTCCCTAACCATAGCCGAACCCCTCATGGGGTATTCGGCTTGGCTTCTTGGCCGAACAAAACCACACGAACCCCCTTGTTACATGCCAAATCAATTTTTTTATTCATCAAGCAACATTTATATTTAATTACATATCATAGCCAACATCTTTTCTTGTTTTATTTCATGAGAGATCTTTATTATTTCATGTGGTATGTTCGCGCATATTAATCAATCAAAAAGAAGAAATTAAAAAGGTTTCATGAGGTACCGTTTACGAGAAATGATCAAGGATCAACCGAGGATGAATAACACCAATGATCTACGAACTCAAGATGAAAACTTGTTCTCCTTTTCTTCCTTGTAGCGCCGGCCGAAAATAATAGGGCTAGGGTTCTTTTATTATTATTTTTTTTGAAATGACTTGATATCTAGAACTAGATAATATATAAATAGAACTTGGGCTTGGGCTTGGGTCATTGTTAATGAAATTGGGCCTTTTTCTTGGTGTATGGGGCGCCGGCTAGGAGCCCAAAAAGAAAGATACGCTTTTATTTTTCGTGACAAATTTAGTATTCTCGCGTATTCGTGCTTTTCGTAATTTTTAAATTTCTTGAATAATACTTGTCGTGATATATTAATTTCATGCGTTTACGTGTAAGATTTTATTATTTATTAAAATTTTAAATTCCATGGTATTTTCATGCGGGTTTTACATCTTCCCCTTTCTTCCGCGAAATAAATACTACCATGAATCTCAATCGTACCAAAACTGTATTTATAAGGATATGAACTTAGCAACCGTGTACTCAATAATTAACTTGGGTTAAAACAATAATGTACTAAAAGTGAGTACATACAAGGTAGGCTAAGGCGATTTGGGTGTAACGATTGGTTTAAGGGTTACAATGCTCTTTATTAGTCCAGATTAACCAGAAGAATGATAGTGATAGGTTTTTTATGTTAAAAAATAAGCACTTATAAGATATTTTGTAGTAGTTAGTTTAAAAAACAGTTAATGAATCAGCTTATTTTGTAAAAAAAATGCAATAGTAATCTTCATTTACAATTCCCGGTGATAGTAATAAAGGGAGAAACAATGAACAATAAAGAAATATAAAGAAAAAAAGGATTGAAATGATATTTATCTAACACCTCATCACATCATTTGAATCAACCTAAGTGGAAGCGACTTCTTCCATCAAGATCAAAGAGTAGATATAGAAAATTTTAAAATTCCTCATATTGGAAACGTCCTCGTCGTAAATGGACTCATCACTCGAGGTAAAATCTTCATTGATATCGAAGAGAGGGTTAGAGAAAGTAAGATCATGATTCTTTGAGGAATCATCATATGGAGGAAAATCACACACACCTTCGGAAGAATCTTCGGACTCACTTAGGATTTGGACAAGGTCCTCAACACTAGACTTTATTAATTCGTCCGATTCTGTTTTCAAAATAGTGTCAAGATGCTTATCCTCCATTATGAGAGAGTTCATTTTTGGTGAATCAGGTGTGATTGCAACACACGGAGGAAATTCAAAAATAATATCTTTCAAAGGGATAGAACTTTCTTCGTCATCGTCATCATCGTAGCAAACGTGAATCTTCCAATATCAATCTTTAGCCGCTTGCTCTTCTTCAATTCGCTTTTCTTCTTCCTTCTTTTGTATAATATGACCAACCATATCACACATGGATGTCATTTGCTCCATAAGCTTATTTTAAGAATTGAGAAACTCATTTTGAGAATTGAGAAGGCTATTTTGAGCATTGAAGATAGGATGATTGACGGTATATTGCGAGGGTTGAAATTGGTCAAAACCAAAAGAATTAGAATCATAGCACGGATTTTGCTCATGATAATAGTCTTCATTCATTGGTTGACATTGATAAGTTTCATGAGGACCCCACAATCTTCACAACAAGAATATTGTTTTGGAAAACTCAGTGAAGTTTGTGGAAAATAATCAAAGTTTTGATTGAAACACGGGTCCTGATTGTAGACAAACGGGACTTAAGGTGGAAAATCGTAACCGTAATAAGAATCATTCCCAGATAACTCACAAGAGTATGGTACGTATTGGGGTTGTGGAGGATGGTTTGCAACACTTGGAGAATCGTTAAAAGAGTACAGAGATGAAAAATTGATTGGTGTTCCATTTCCAATAGTACAATAGAAACAAACTCCATCATATTCATTACAACCACATTGTTGACACGTACCCAAAAGACATTGTTGTTGCAAACTTTGCAAATTTTGTAGGATCTCATTAAGGTTTTGATTGTAGCATGGTTCCGGATTAGAGATAATCGGAATTTGCGATGGACAATTGTAACCATAATGAGCACCTTTCCCACAAGACTTACAAGTACATCGTTGACAAAAGATATCGTCTAACGAATCACCACACTCGTAACAACAATTGTGGTTAATTTGTGGAGGACTTTGTGAAGAATTTACACCGGGGCCTTGTTTGACAACGAATGGCTCTTGATTAACAAAGTTAGTATCGTCATCGGATGACTTGGAAGTGTCTTGGAAGTCTTGAAAAACTTCCTCCAATGTCTTTCGTATTAGAGCACATTGTCGACAATATAGACCATGAACCGGGTCTCCACAATCGAGACAAATTTTTTCAATTTTAAGGGGTCGTTGAGACAAGTCGGGTACGGGAACAAGAATCTTGTCTTCAAGACTCCCTATTGAACAACCACAGTCTTTAGTGTGCAAATTTCCACAAGACGAACACTCTTTAATCGCGTAAAGGGGATTCAAACGACGATCGAGTGACGCCATAAGAATTAAACAATTGAGGGTTAAGAAGAAGAATTAAATGGCAAAGAGGTTAAAGGAGATTATTTTTGGATTTTCGAGTTTTTTTTAAACATCATATTTTATTAACGGACAAAACGAGTTTGAATAACTTAAACCGATAATCAACTTGCTTCACGGTAGCTCTTTAAAAGAAAAACGCACAAAGGAGCGGAGGAGTAGGAAAGCACGGAGCTATAAAAAACCTTTCTCCTTTAGGGTTGTTCCTTCCTCGGAACAACCCTTCTTATACCCCTCTTATAGTTTTTTAATCTCTTAAAGGTGAGCCGTATTTCACAAGTGACACAAAGACAAGTTTTAAATCTTTTGTTCGGGAACTTATTATGATAATGCTTCAGTTGAAAGCATTATATTGATGATGAATTTTGTTTGTTTTTATAGACAATCTTTTTATATTTTTGATTTTTTTAAATTTTATTATAATTATACTAATAAAAGAAAAGTGAAAAAATATTTTTGTATTTTTATAATAATAAGAAGAAAATATTCACAAACGGAAAACAATAACTTCACGAGGAAGGGTCTTCAAGTCACTAATCGTCAAACCGTAACGATATTGTCGCAACACACCTCCCCGGCAGCGGCGCCAAAATGATGTCTTACTTTTTAGGGTTAATTATATCAAATATATAGTATAGTATTACCGGAAGTATCGGTCTCTCGCTTCGTTATCCACAAAGTTCGAAACTGGACCCGGGTCGTTTTTCCCCCAACGAGTCGTGAAATTGACGGTTACGTTATTGGTTTGACTTTTGGATGCTTGAATAATCAAAGATATAATGAGTTTTCTAAATCTACGAAAAATTAATGAAAATTTAAACTAAGAAAAACTTAAATCTACGGGAAAAACATAAGTTGGCTCGGGAGTTTAAACTTAAAACTACGAAAAAGCATAAAAAGGGCATAAAAGGAAATCCTAAGGCTACGGGAACATAAAAATGAAGGCAATTAAACTTAAAACACAAAAACGATAACGGAAATTAAAAACGAACGTGACTAAAAACCTAATTTATTAAATTTAAATCCTAAAGTGAATTTTTTTACTTTTCCTAATATTAATTGACTAAAAAGTAAGAATAAAGAAAACTAGAACGAAAACGGGGTTAAATTAAGCTCAAAAACACGAAAACGAGAACGGGGTCGAAACCCGTTTTTTAAAAAGTAAAATTTTGCAAAAATGACCCTACGAAAGATTTTCTATTTTTCCTAAGTGCAAAATGACAAAATAAAATTTTCTAAAAAAGAAAAATATTTTTTTGATTTTTATTTAATTTATTATAATTAAAAAACAGTTTTAAAGAAATTAAATGATTAAAAATAGTTAATAAAATGGGAAAATTATGAAAAATTCAGGGAAAGTAGATTAACTAAGGCTGAATCTAGGAAAAATAAGAAACTGGAAAAATTGCTTATAAATAAGCTGTAAATAAGCCACAAAGGGCTGAAAAGCAAAAGCCTAAACCACCCTTAAGTAATAAATCAAACAACACTCAACCAGATAGCCCTACTGGAGCCGCTGGTTGAGTGTGTGTATGTTAAAGTGGTTGAGAGGGTCGAGGTCTGGGGTTCGAGCCTTGCTCACCCCAGACTTCCCCTTTCCCATTTTTTCTTTTTTGGAAAAACTTTCAAAAGCAAAGTTGTAAAGGGCTTAAAAATAAGCACTTTTAAAACTGGGAATTATTTTTGAAAAGTTAAAATAAGCACAGTAAATAAGCCAAAAGGGGGCAGATTCTATTTATTTTTAACTAAGGCTATGAAAAGCTCAACTGTTAAGAACTTTAAAGGACAAATAAGCAAACAAATTGACAAATAAGCAAAAATAGTTATTCTATTACACTAAATAAGCTAACATGAACACAAATAAGCAAGGATAAAACAGAAAGATAAGCTAAAATGGGCTTAAAAAGCTAACAGTTTACCTTTTTACACTAAGGAGCAAAATGACTTAATGGCTATTAAGGGAAAAATAAGCTAAGCAAAGGAGAAACTAAGCTAAGGCAGCTACCTATCCTAGAGGCTACTAAAATAAGCAAAAAGAAAAAGGTTTGTAACTTAAACAAACCCCTAAAAAGCTAACAGAAAGGTGCTTGTTACTAAGTATGACCATTTCTTGGTATTCTTCTAAGGGACAAAGAGCTTATGCAGCCCTCAAAAGAGCTTATCAAATAAGCTCAAAACACAAAACTGACCTTAAACAGATTTATATAAACTAGGAATGAGCTTATGCTCAAAATTTCAAGCTTAAAAACAAACTTTAACTGTCCTAAAAATCGAATTGAAAATTGATGAAAAGCTAACCCATACAAAAAAAACTGTTTTGACCCATTTGTTTTTAAACAATAAAACAGTACAAGAAACTTAGATACCAGATTTTAGACTTGAAAACAAACCTTTTTGGGACTTGAAAACTTGCTACTTAAACCTCAAAACTTAAAATCCTGGTTAATGCATTCTTACACACAAAATTACCACAGACTTGAAGAGTTGGTTATTAAAACTTAAAAACTAAGTTATACTTAATCTCAACTTAACAAAACTACAACTTGGAACTAACATGAGCTTATGAAACTGACCAAATGACCAAAAACAGGTTTATACCATTTTTACCCATTTTGAATTCTTAAACCAAACACCCCTTTAAAAGATTTGAAGTTGCATTTTGAAACAAATAAGATTGAAAGGGCCTTAGAACTAGTTGTAACAAGCATATAGCAGATTCAATAAGCACACATACGACATAAATAAGCACAAAATAAGCTGGATCAAAATAAGCAGTTTAAGAAGCATAAAAGACAGAAATGCATAACATTCAAACTTAACTTTTCATTCAAATTTAAAAGGTTACAAGGTTTTTTAAATGTAAAGACAGAAATTAAAGACATAAAACATAATCAAAAACATTAAAAAGTTTAAACTACTACTACTCCTACATTACACACTACATAAGTTCTTTCTTCTGTCTTCTTTCTTTCTTTTATAGGCAGTGAGTCTTCAAGGTGTTGTGCTTCATGTGTTTTTGTTTTGAGAGGAAACAAAACATGATCCTGGCCCTCTATTTTCCTTGGCCACCAATCAAACCAATCTCAGCCATTGATTTGCCCTGCCCAATCAAATTGTCTTGGATTGCCAACGTGTACATAAGCCCATGTGGGGGGCAGTGTACATAAGCCATGTGGGGGTGGGGTTATGTGGGGTTGAATAGGTTAAGAGGGTGTGAAGGTCTTATGTCGTGTTGCAGTGAGTGAGTGTGACAGGGATGTACAGTGCATAGGGTTAAGTTTGACGGGAAAAAGGTATAAAAGGGTGAGCAGGTGTGAAAGTTTAGGGAATGGGCAAATTTAGTCCCTCAAGGTTTATGGTGATCTTGAAAGTTTAGTCCTTTGTTTGGCAAGTTAAGCCCTTGTAGTTTGTGAATGATTGCACCGTCAGTCCTTAAGGGACTAATGGTGTAAGGGTGCAATGGGTAACGGTTGTTAAGTGGCTTGGGTTTGGTTTTGGGCTAAGTAATGGGCCGGATATGTTAAAAAAGGGAATTGGGATTTTGGGCTTATGTATTAAAAAGTAGGTTTAGTATATAAGTGGGCTGATCTGGGCCCACTAGGTGGGTACGGGTGGGCCCAATTTTAGCATTTTAGGTTTTCGGGTTTGGTTTTCGATGCCCTTTCTAACGCCATATCCCGGGGTTGACTTTGACTTCGTCTTGACTTTATTAAATGCACAAACATTGTCGAGTCGATCCGGAAATATCCGTTTTAGCTCCATTTCCAATCCTTTTTCTCCTCTGGCCTCAGTTTTTTGCACTTTTTTCAATTCCGCTCTTGGTTTTATCCAGTTTGGCTTTGTTTTTGTCCTTTAGTGAATATCCGGTACCTACACAGTACAAACACAAAAACAGACATATTTATGGTATTTTATGTGCGTTTTTGGTCGTTTAGGTTCGATTTTAAAGGTAAAAGGTATGTGTATTTAAACACATACCATCCACCTCGTTTAGTTTGACTCTGTGGTGACGAAGACGACAACACTTGATGCTTGCACAGAAGGTGAATGGGGTTTGAACATACAAAAGCTGTTTTTAACAATGAAATTATTCCATTTCTAAAATATTTAAAAGACATCTTCAATGTGTTTGATAGAGATCTTCTAAATGAAATAAAGGAAGTAGACACAGTTTTTGACCAAATGGACGCTGTTGTTCAACAGTTTTCAGTTGACAAACAATGTTTGGAAATTACTAAGAAATAATTATTTTTGGAAAATGATCGACTCTTACAACAAATCATGTCTCCACATGTTCTTTTAAATGTGATGAATTATATGTCTTTGTTTGGTGAATCTATGAATATGGATGGAAAGAGAAAAGAATCTTGTAATCTTGAGGCCGAGCTTTTAAAATCACAAAATACGTTTAATGATCTTTTGAAAAGATACTCACAACTTGAAAGAGATTGTATTTCTCTTTAATCGTCAATACAACTTAATCAAGAAATTTTTCAAAAACGTAAATCTTGTGATAATCAAAATGCTCTTGAAATTCCAGAATTTTTTGAAAATAATGATTTGAAAGCTCAGCTTCAAGACATAGATAGTACCATTTGTAAGTTGAAGGATATTATTAAATCAATGAGAGAAAAGTCTAAGGAAGAGAATGTCAATTATGATTATTTCAAAATAGTGACCAAAAATGTGGAACTGGAGAATAGTGTGGCAAAATTGCTTATGGAAAACGAGCGTCTTTGTAATGAAATTAATCATGTTAAACAGGTTTTTAAAGAGCAGTTTGACTCAATTAAAAAGACACGTGTTCATTATAAAGAACAGGGTAACTCTTTAATTGATAAACTAAACTTAAAATCTGCAGAGAATGAGGATTTAAAAGCTCAACTTCAAGATAAGTTTTTGTGATAACATCATTGAAAAACGATTTACAAAAAGTAAAAGGCAAAGAAATTATTGATATCGCTACACAAATACCATCTGCCAACACTATTGTTCCAGGCATGTTCAAGCTAGATTTAGAACCTTTGGCTCCTAGGTTATTGCAAAATAGGGAAGCTCACTTAGAATACCTTAAGTACACTCAAGAACAAGCTGATATTCTTTGAGGAATAGTCGAACAAGCTAAAGCTGAACAACCTTTAGATAAAGTGTTAGACTTTGCCTGTAAGCATGCCCAACGAATTCAGGAGTTACTTGTATATGTTCGAGATACATGACCTAATGCGATTAATCATAGTGCAAAAAGGTTGTTGTCACACCCAAAAACAAGGTCAAGAAAGTTAGGTTTACTGAACTTCTCACATTCTCAAGCAACATTAAACAAGTAGAGTCATCGAATACATCAGATTCTAACACACTTGCATTGTCTTCTACAGGATTGAAGTGTTATACTAGTAAGTGCGGATCAAAGCCTAATGGTAATAAAAGGAACGATAGGATCTCGCAAACACCAAGTAGGAACATGAAGAATAAAGTAGAAGCCCAACCTAGGAAAGTTAATAAAAAGAATCGTGTTGTTAAACCTATTCGTGATGTTAATGTTAAGCATTCACAGTTAAATGCAAATTTTGAACCTATTTGTGCTACTTGTAATAAATCTATGTTTGATGGTGTTCATGATAAGTTCCTTCTTGATTTTGTATAAAATGTGAATAGCCGTGCTAAATCTGCTAAGAAACATAATAAACAAAATATTTGGAAACCTACGGGTCATGTATTCACTAAAGTAGGATTTAAGTGGAAACCAATAGGCAGAACTTTCACTATAGTTGGTCATTCATGCCCTTTAACTAGGATCACTTTAGCTAACGTAGTGCCTCCTAAGCAAACCACTTCCCACTCAGTTGAAACACAAAAACTAGAGCTTAAAATCTATAGCAGGAAACTTAAAAATGTTAAAAATGTAGGTTCAAGTAAAAAAGCTAAGATTGTAGAATCTAAGAATGCTAACCACTCGGAACCCAATCATACTTGGGGATCCAATACTACAGATATTCCAACGTCTTCTTCTCTTGTCATGACAGGTTGTCCAGATTGTTCTTTGGTATCTGGACTCCGGATGTTCAAAACACATGACAAGGAATCGCTTTTAGCTCATGAACTTTGTTAGTAAATTTCTGGGTATAGTTAGATTCGAGAACGGTCATATTGCAAGAATTATGGGGTATAGTGACTATCAGCTGGGAAATGTAACTATCTCAAGGGTATACTACGTCAAGGGGCTTGGACATAACTTGTTTTCTGTTGGTCAATTTTGCAACAAGGATCTTGAAGTCGCATTTCAGAAAAACACTTGCTTTACTCGTAATTTAGAAGGTGTTGATCTACTTTCCGGATCCCGTGACACAAATCTGTACATAATTTCTCTTGACGACATGCTTAAAACATCTTTGATGTGTCTTCTATCCAAAGTGTCAAAGACTAAGAGCTGGTTATGGCACCGTCAGTTATCACATCTTAACTTTGGTACTATTAATAAGCTAGCAAAAGACGGTCTTGCACGAGGCATTCCAAGACTTAAATTTTAGGAAGATCATTTATGTTATGCATGTGCGTTAGGAAAAAGCAACAAATCCTCCCATCAACCCAAAACTGATGACACTAACCAAGAGAAGCTATATATTTTGCATATGGATTTGTGTAGCCCGATGCGTGTGGCGAGTATTAACGGGAAAAGGTATATCTTAGTGATTGTCGACGATTACTCAAGATTTACTTGGGTCAGATTTTTGAGGACAAAAGATTAAGCTCCTGAGGCCATCATTAAATGCATAAAAAATATTCAAGTTTATTTGAATGCCACTATCCGTAATGTTCGAACAGATAATGGAACCGAATTTGTTAATCAGACACTTCATGAATTTTATGAAAATGTTGATATCTCACACCAAACATCTGTTGTATACACTCCTCAGCAGAACAACGTTGTCGAAAGGCGAAACCAAACTCTTGTAGAAGCTGCTCGTACAATGTTAATATTTTCTAAAGCTCTATTATTTTTATGGGCCGAAGAAATCAATACAGCCTGCTACACCCAAAACCGTTCAGTAATCCGTCGTCGATACAACAAAACTCCATATGAGCTTATGCAAGATAAGAAACCAGATTTATTATTCTTTCATGTCTTTGGTGCACTCTGTTATCCTACCAATGACAATGATGACCTGGGTAAATTAGATGCAAAAGCTGACATTGGTATTTTCATTGGTTACGCGCCCGCAAAGAAAGCGTTCAGAATCTACAACAAAAGAACCCAGAAAATTATTGAAACAATTCATGTGACATTTGATGAGCTGACAACTATGGCTTCTGAACAACTCGGTTCAGGACCCGGACTTCAATGTATGACTCCTGCAACATCCAGTTCAGGACTCGTTCCAAACCCTATTCCTCAACAACCTTGTATTCCACCACCAAGAGATGATTGGGATCACTTATTTCAACCAATGTTTAATGAATACTTCACTCCTCCATCAATTGTTGTTTCTCCAGTTCAAGAAGCTGTTGTTCTGAGAGCTGTGGTTTTAGCTGATTCTCCTGTGTCAACTTCCATTAACTAGGATGCTCCATCATCAAGTACTCCATCAATACAAAAACAAGAACAATCTCCAAACATTTCTTAAGGTTTTGAAGAATCACCTAAAACACCAATCTTTTGTGATGATCCACTTAATGAATCTCCTCATGAAGAATCAACTTTTCAAGGGTCATCATCGAATGTACGACAAGCCCATACTCCTTTTGAACACCTTGGTAAATGGACTAAGAATCATCCTATAGCAAACGTGATCGGCGATCCATCTCGCTCTGTCTCTATGAGAAAGCAACTCCAAACTGACGCCATGTGGTGTTATTTTGATGCCTTCTTGACTTCTGTAGAACCTAAGAACTTCAAACAAGCAATGACCAAACCATCATGGATCGATGCAATGCAAGAAAAAATTCATGAATTTCAAAGATTAGAAGTTTGGGATTTGGTGTCGTGTCCAGATAGAGTGCTTTTGATCAAATTAAAATGGATTATAAGGTCAAGATGGATGAATTTAGCGGGGTACTAAAGAATAAGGCTAGACTAGTTGCTCTAGGATTTAGGCAATAAGAGGGAATCGATTTCGAGGAATCATTTACACCGGTTTCTAGAATAGAGGCCATCCGTATCTTCGTATCAAATGTCGCTCATAAGAATATGACGATCTACCAAATGGACGTCAAAACGACTTTCTTAAATGGCGAGCTCAAAGAAGACGTCTACATTTCTCAACCAAAAGGATTTGTTGATCAGGACAACCCATCGCATGTGTACAAGCTCAAAAAGGCCCTTTGCGGTCTCAAATAAGCACCACGTGCATGGTACGATATGTTGTCAAGCTTCCTAATCTCACAACAATTCTCCAAAGGTGCAGTTGATCCAACACTCTTCACACGGCAAGCTGGGAACGACTTATTACTGGTACAAATTTATGTTGATGATATAATATTTGCATACACTAATACTGCCATGTGAAATGAGTTTGTGAATCAGATGACCATTAAGTTCAAGATGTCAATGATGGGGCAGATGTCATTCTTTTTAGGATTACAAATTTCTCTAAGTCCTAGAGGCATCTTTATAAACCAATCTAAATATGCTTCTGAAATTGTTAAAAAATATGGTATGCTAACTAGTGATTCTGTAGACACACCTATGGTAGAAAATAGTAAACTGAATGAAGATCTACAGGGGAATCCAATAGATGCTACACTTTACCATGGCATGATTGGCTCCCTTATGTATCTGACATCTAGTAGACCAGACCTTATTTATGCAGTCTGCTTATGTACCCGGTATTAGGCAAAGCCTACCAAAAAGAACTTAAATGTGGTTAAGCGATCTTTTGATACCTAAAGGGAACCATTAACATGGGTCTCTGGTACTCGAAGGATACCAGTATGTCTATCACATCATATGCAGATGCAGATCATGCCGGGTGTCAAGATACTAGACGCAGTACATCCGAAAGTGCTCAATTCTTAGGTGACAAACTTGTTAGCTGGTCTTCAAAGAAGTAAAAGTGCATTGCCATCTCGAGTATAGAGGCTGAATATATTGCTTTATCTGGGTGTTGTGCTTAAATCCTATGGATGCGTTCACAGCTAACAGACTATGGCTTTCAATTCAATAAGATTCCTCTTTACTGCTACAACAAGAGTGCGATTGCTTTATGTTGCAACAATGTTCAACACTCACGAGCCAAGCATATCAATGTTCGCTACCATTTTATAAAGGATCAAGTGGAGAATGGAATTGTGCATCTATACTTTGTCTGGACTGAATACCAACTGACTGACATCTTCACCAAACATTTGCCAAGAGAAAATTTAACTTTTTGATCAAAAAGCTCGGTATGAGAAGCATGTCTCTAAAAACGTTGAAACGTCTGGCAGAGGAAATGGACTAGTGATGGTGGTAACTTATATCCTGTATCATATGTACATAAGAAAACATAAAAACATAAAAATATTTTCTTTTAATATAAAATTTTCAAAAACAAAATTAAAAATTAAAAAAATCATAAAAATATAAAAACATGTATCTCTAGCATGTATTCTAAAAATCGATAACATTTACGGCCTTAGAAATGTCATTTAATAAAGATACGAGGTTGTAAATGAAGTTCAGTTGGAATTAAAAGACTTATTGATGATTTTGAAGTTACTGCTGCTAAGGTTTGTGTTACTGCTGCTAAGCAAAAGTTAGTGTTGTTTATTAACTTTAATGAAAAATATGCTAAGTAGTTAGTACTGCTAGTGTAACTTAGTTACTACTGCTAGTGTAACTTAGTACTGCTAGTGTATATTAGTACTGCTAGTTACTACTGCTAGTATATGTTAGTACTGCTAGAGTAAAGTTAGTACTGCTAGAGAAGATTGAAGAAAATATTCTAAGTAGTTACTACTGCTTGTACACAGTTAATGTTGTTGGTGTATAAGTTACTACTGTCAGTGTTCAGAGTTAATGCTGCTATTACAAAGATATAACTACTGAAAAGATTAAGACTGGTAGAAGATTTTTTACTATCAGAGAAAGGATAAAGACTGCTCAGAGAAAAGATAAAGATTTATTAGAGATCAAGATTACTTAGTTGATAAGGATTGTTATTTATAGAATAGATCTTTGAGAATATTCTAAGTTTTAGGAATATATTGTAAATCGACTAGGACTCCTTGGTGTATAAAAGGAGGTCCTAGGGCATAGAGTTTGATATCTTTTGTTTTGATATCGTTATAGCTTCAAGGTTTTGTAACCCTAATACTAGTTAGAGTATTCATATTAATATATTGAAGCTTTGTTTGTTAATCTGTGTGTTCATTAGAATTACTGTTCTATTGCATATTCTTCTTATTGATCAAAGATTAGATTCCGCATAATCTTTGATATATTTTACAAAGTTTCTATCATAGTTGTGTAGGATTTATCTTGCATAACTAAACCTTACACAAGCTAAGGAATTCAAGATCCATTCAAGTGGGATCAACAAGTGGTATGAGCTTGTTGCTTTGGTGAACTTTACTAAAAAGACATTGATCAAGACTAGCCAATATGGTAGCTGCATCAAAAGTGCCTTGTTAAACCAGCGCGAGTATGGCTTTGGAGGATGAGGATGTGAACAGTACAATCCAGATGATTATTATTCTCTATGGGAAGTCATAGGAATGGTACTGCACCTCCAATAACAAAAGTTGTTGTAAGGTGTTAAAGACTACAATGCTCGTGTAACTGCAGAAGAAAAGGCCAAAGGAGGTTCTGAGTTGAAGGAAAGAAGCACTTTATTGATGGGCATCCCTAATGAACATCAATTGAAGTTTAACTCCATCAAAGATGCCAAGTCATTGTTGCAGGCTGTTGAGAAGAGGTTTGGAGGGAATGATGCTACTAAAAAGAATCTTCTAAAGCAGCAGTATGAAAATTTTTACAGCATATTACCACAGAGGTGTTAAGATCAAACTTTTATTGGCTTAAAAGCTTATCTGTCATTTGAATGATTCATGGTGAAAGTATCTCACAAGAAGATGTGAATAAGAGTTCTTAAGAAGTCTGTAACAGAATGGAACAACATACCATTTGTGGGAGATCAAGACTGAGATAGTTACATTAAGCTTGGTATGATCTTATAACAACTGAAGATCTATGAACCAGAGGTCAAAGGAACATCAAGCTCAAGCACAAACACACAAAACATAGCCTTTGTGTCCTCAAATAGCACCAGTGGTACAAATGGAGCAGTTAATATTGCAATGGAGCAGTTAATACTGCTCATGGTGCTACAACTACTAGCACTCAAGCTACTGCTGTTAACTCAACAACATTTGACAACTTGAGTGATGTTGTCATCTGTGCTTTCTTTGCAAGTCAACCAGAGAGTCCACAACTTAACAATGAGGACATGCAACAAATTCATCCTGATGATTTAGAAGAGATAGATTTAAGGTGACAGGTGGCTATGCTAACAATGAGGGCAAGGAGATTCTTAAAGAAAACTAGAAGGAAGTTTTCTGTAAATGGTAGTCCAAGGTGGAGTGTTACAACTGCGACAAAAGGGGACACTTTACAAGAGAGTGCAGGGCTCCTAGGAACCAAGAAAACAGGAATAGTAAGAACACAAGAAGGGTTGTGCCAGTAGAGACAACTACTTCTAATGCTTTGATGTCTTGTGATGGTGTTGGTTATGATTGGAGTGATCAAGCAGAAGAAGGTCCAACTAACTTTGCACTCATGGCTTACACTTCTACAAGTTCTAACTCTGAGGTATCTACTGATTCAAACTATTCATCATATTGTTTGAAAAATGTTAAAATTCTTAAAGAACAAAATGAACAACTGTCAAAAGACTTAAGGACATCTAAGTTAAATGCTATTACTTATAAAACAGGTTTAGAGTCTGTAGAAGCAAGACTTCTAGTTTATAAGAAAAATGAGTTTGTTTATGAGGAAGATATCAAGGTCTTAAAATGTAAGATTCATTTAAGAGAAGTAGCCATTACAGAGCTTAGGAGGAAGTTGGAACTGGCTCAAAAACAAAAAGATGAAATTCATCTAACAGTAGAAAAACTTAATAATTCATCTAAAAGTTTAAGCAAACTAATAGACTGTCAGATAGTTGATAAGTGAAAAATGGGTTTAGGGTATAATGCTGTTCTACCTCCATATATAGAAAACTTTATGCCTCCAAAACCTGATTTGTCATTCTCTGGTCTAGAAGAGTTTATGAATTGAGCCTATAGTTAGTGAGCCTATAGTTAAGAAGCCTGTAGTTGAGACTAGTGAAGCTAAGGCTAGTAAAGCAAAGCCTAAGGTTGTTAGGAAGAATAATGGTGCTCCAATTATTGAGGATTGGGTGTCTAATAGTGAGGAAGAAGATGTGCCTCAGGCTAAGATAGAGAAGAAAACTATTAAACCTGGTTTTGCTAAAATAGAGTTTGTTAAATCTAAAGAGCAAGTAAAATCTCCTATGAAAACAATTGTTAAACAAGGTAATCAAAATAGGCTAAACACACATAGTCTTAGAGGAAACCAAAGAAACTGGAATAATATGATGTCTCAAAAACTAGTAAGTAATTTTGAGATGATTAACAAAGCTTGATATGTGTGTGGAAGTTTTGATCACCTGCTGTATGATTGTAATAACCATCAAAGACAGTTTAATAATAAAAAGATGGTAAAACTAGTATGGAGCTATACTCAAAGGGTGAATCACCAGAATTTTTATAGAATGACTCACCCTAGTCTAAAAAGGAACATGGTTCCAAAAGCAGTATTAATAAGGTCTGGCCTAGTATTACTTACTACTGCTAGACCAGTTAATACTGCTTAACCTAGAACAACAGTGAATAGTGCAAGTCCAATGACAAATGTTTTTAATAAAGCACATTCAACTGTTACAAGGCCCATTAACAAGAATACAACATTTAAAAACAGTAATTTTAATCAGAGGGTTAATATTGTTAAGGATAAAAATGTTAATGCTGCTAGGCCAAAAGCAGTAGTTAATGCTGTTAGGCCAAAAGCAGTACTTAATGTTGTTAAGGGAAACCAGGTTAATGTTGTTAAGGCCTCAGCTTGTTGGGTTTAGAAACCAAAGACTAAAGTAATAGACCATGTTTCTAAACACAACAGTGCATCAACCATCCTAAAAAAGTTTGATTATGTTGATGCACAAGGCAGATCCAAGTCAGTGATGGCTTGGGTCCCCAAAAGAAACTGATTTTCTTAACTAATGTGCAGGGCAATCCACAAATGGATTTACAGGATCAAGGAGTGATTGATAGTGGATGCTCAAGGCACATGACAAGGAACATGTCCTATCTTACAGGCTATGAAGAGATAGATGGAGGATTTGTTGCCTTTAGAGGAAACCTCAAAGGAGGGAAAATCACATGAAAAGGTACAATCAAAACTGGTAATTTAGATTTTGAGAATGTGTATTTTGTTAGAGAGTTAAAGTTTAACCTCTTTAGTGTCTCACAAATGTGTGACAAAAAGAATAGTGTTCTCTTTATTGACACTGGATGTATTGTTTTATCTCCAAACTTTAAGTTAACTGATGAAAGTCATATTTTACTTAAAGTTCCTAGAAAGAATAATATGTATAGTGTTGATTTAAAGAATATTGTTCTTAAAGGAGGTCTAACTTGTCTCTTTTCAAAAGCCACATCTGATGAATCTAAACTTTGGCATAGGAGGCTTGGACACAAAAATTTCAAAACTATGAATAAACTGGTTAAGGGAAATCTTGTAAGATATTTACCTTCAAAACTTTTTGAAATTCATTAAACCTGTGTTGCTTGCAAAAGGGAAAACAACATAGAGCTTTTTGTAAGTCCAAAACAGTAAGTTCAATCAGCCAACCTTTACATATGTTGCACATGGATTTGTTTGGTCCAACATTTGTAAAAAGCTTAATGAAAAAGATGTATTGCCTAGTTGTCACAGATGATTACAGTAGGTTTAGTTGGGTTTTCTTTCTAGCTACTAAGGATGAGACTAGTGGCATTCTTAAGTCCTTTATAACTAGAGTAGAAAATCTAATAGATCAAAGGGTTAAGGTAATTAGGTGTGACAATGGAACTGAGTTAAAGAATAAGGAAATGAATCAGTTTTGTGAGAGAAAAGGTATTAAGAGAGAATTTAATGTAGCTAGAACTCCTTAAAAAATGGAGTAGCTGAGAGGAAAAATAGAACATTAATTGAGGCTGCTAGGACAATGCTAGCTTATTGTAAGCTACCTACTACTTTTTGGGCTGAAGCAGTTAATACTGCTTGCTATGTGCAAAATAAGGTATTAGTAACTAAGCCTCATAACAAGACCCCTTATGAACTTTTTCTTGGTAGAAACTAGCTCTAGGCTTTATGAGACCATTTGGGTGTCTTGTGACAATTCTCAATACCATAGATCACTTAGGAAAGTTTGATGGTAAGGCTGATGAAGGATTCTTTGTTGGGTACTCAATCAATAGTAAAGCATTTAGAGTATTTAACAGTAGAACTAGGATAGTTGAAGAGAACATGTATGTCCATTTTAGTGAGAATACACCTAATATTGCAGGAAGTGGACTAAATTGGCTTTTTGACATTGATGCACTAACAAAGTTAATGAATTATAAGCCAGTTGTTGCAGGAAATCAGTCTAATAGTAATTCTGATACAAAAGCATGTAATGATGCAGGTAAAGCTAGAATGGAGACAGTACCTGGCAAAGATTACATTCTGCTATTATTGTGGATTGTTGATCCACCATTCTCTTAAAATTCAAAGAGTTCTCCTAATGTTGGATTCAAACCTTTAGGATATGATGAAAAGAAGGCTACTGAAGAACCAAAAAATGAAGGTGGTGATTCAAGTAAAGATGGTGAAAGTTATGATCAAGAGAAGGAGGATAATGTTAACAGCACTGACACTGTTAATGCTGCTAGCACAAATAAAGTTAATGTTGTTGGTGTAAAAACAAGCATTAAACTTCCAGATGATCCAAATATGCCTGAATTGGAAGATATTGTTTATTTAGATAATGATGAAGATGTTGGTGCAGAGGCTAACTTGAACAATTTGGATGCATTTATGCCTGTTAGTCCTATTCTAACTACAAGAATACACAAAGATCATCCAGTTGAACAAATTATTGGAGACTTGAATTCAGCACCTCAAACAAGAAGAATGACAAAGAATTTGGAAGAACGTGGTTTGTTTAGTTATGTTCAGCAAAGAACAAACCATAAAGACTTTCAAAATTGCTTGTTTGTTTGCTTTTTATCACAAGAAGAACCCAAAAAGGTAATTCATGCATTGAAGGATACAAGCTGGATAGAGGCTATGCAGGAAGAGCTTCTACAATTCAAGTTACAAGAAGTTTGAACTTTGGTGGAGTTACCAGATAGAAAAAGGGCTATTGGGACTAAATGGGTTTTCAGGAATAAAAAGGATGAAAGAGGAATTGTAATTAAAAATAAAGCAAGATTGGTTGCACAAGGGTACACACAAGAAGAAGGGATTGACTATAATGAAGTCTTTGCCGATGTTGCCGTAATTGAAGCAATTAGGCTATTCTTAGCCTATGCCTTATTTAAAGACTTTGTGGTGTACCAGATAGATGTCAAGAGTGCTTTTCTTTATGGTAAGATTGAAGAGGAAGTCTATGTTTATCAATAACCAGGATTTGAATATCCATACTTCCCTAACATAGTAGACAAAATAGAAAAGGTACTTTATAGACTACATCAAGCTCCCAAAGCTTGGTATGAAACTTAGGCAACTTATTTGTTGGACAATGGGTTTTAGAGAGGAAAGATAGACAAGACTTTGTTTATCAGAGGGGACAAAGGTGATATTCTGTTAGTTCAAGTATATGTAGATGATATCATTTTTAGCTCTACAAAGAAGTCATTATCCATTGAGTTTGAGAAGCTGATGCATAAGAAGTTTCAGATAAGTTCTATGGGTGAACTCATATTCTTCTTAGGACCGCAAGTAAAGCAGAAGGAGGATGGGATTTTTATCAGTCAAGACAAGTATGTGACTGACATTTTGAAGAAATTTGGTTTTACTTATGTAAAGACAGCAAGCACACCTATGGAAACTCAAAAGCTTTTGCTCAAGGATGAAGATGGTGAATAAGTAGATGTTCATTTATATAGATCAATGATTGGTTCATTGATGTATCTTACTTCTTTAAGATTTGGTATTATGTTTGTAGTGTGTGCCTGTGCAAGATACCAAGTCAACCTAAATATTTCACATCTTCATGTTGTAAAAAGGATCTTTAGGTACTTAAAAGGTTAACCAAAATTGGGTCTTTGGTATCCAAAAGATTCACCTTTTGATTTGGTAGCATGCACTGATAGTGATTATGCTGGAGCAAGCTTACATAGGAAGTCTACAACAGGAGGTTGTCAATTTCTTAGAAGTAGATTGATTTCATGGCAGTGTAAGAAACAGATTGTGGTTGCAAATTCCACAACAAAAGCTGAATATGTAGCTGCTTCAAGTTGTTATGGACAAGTGCTTTGGATTCAGAATCAATTACTTGATTATGGGTACAATTTCTTGCATACCAAAATCTTTATTGATAATAACAATACTATTTGCATAATTAAAAATCCTATTTTTCATTCAAAAACAAAGCATATAGAGATTAGACATCACTTTATTAGGGATTGTAATGAAAAAAAGTTGATTCATATGGTTAAAATCCATACTGACAAGAATGTTGCAGATTTACTTACAAAGGCTTTTGATGTAAGTAGATTTCAATATTTGATTGCTAGTATTGGAATGTTAAATCCTTAAAATCTTTTATCTCTTTATGTTTGTGTAGAGTTTTGTATGAATTAGTACTGTTATTCATGTCATTAAAGTTTCTGCTGTTAAGTATAATTAGTGCTGCTGGTTATACTTAATAATGCTAAGTTAATGTTGTTAGTTATACTTAATACTGCTGGTATAATTAACATTGTGAAAATTGTGAGTAAAAGAATTGAGAGAGTTGGTGAGAATAAAAACAGAAAGAGAGATGTGTAAAAACAGAAAGAGTGATTTGGTGAGTAAAAGAATTGAGAGAATTTGTGAGTTGAAAAACAGAAAGAGAGTTGTTTAAAAACAAAAAGAGAGAATTGTGAGTAAAAAGAATTGAGAGAAATCAAAAACAGACAGAGAGTTTTTGTGAGCTAAAATGTTAATTTGATGATGGAAAAGCTGATTAGAATGGAATTGGAGTTAATGCTGGTGATTCAAAGTTAATGCTGCTAGGCATAAACTTACTGCTGCTGGGGAAAGTTAATGCTGCTAGGCATAAACTTACTGCTGCTGGGGAAAGTTAATGCTGCTAGGCATAAACTTACTACTGTTGTTGAAAGTTAATGCTGCTAGGCATAACTTACAACTGCTGGTGAACGTTAATGTTGTTGAGGGTAGTTTCATAAATACTTCGATTAAGGGTTTCATTCACTCATTTAATCGATTTCATTCAATCATATACTCTTAATTCACAAACCCCTAAAACTCAATTTCAGCATTATCATCAATACCAACACATGACTGACCCTTACAGTTTGCTGATACTCATATTTAGTCATGATTTGGCTTAAAAAGTGAAGGGATTTGAGCAGAATTAGTGGATTTTCTTAATGCTCATACTATAAGTTATGCACTAACGGTTAATCCTACGATCTCCATACTTCATGTCGTTGAACAATCTGGGCTACTGGTCAAGGTAAAAATCTCGTCAACTGTGGAAGTCAGTTACAAGCCCTAGTGGATGGAAGTAGATAAATTGTTACTGTAGCATCTGTTAAGACGTGTCCTTCAAAATGAAAGGATGAGGAAGGTACGGGATTGCTTGCCAAAATGCTACCATTTGTGAAAGAACTTACTAAGGATTGGGTATGAAAAAATTTTACAAAGCTTACATTCTATTAGGCATTAATTTTCGCCACAATGGAAGTTTAACTTTTCAAAGCTACATATTTGGAAAGTTATGGTGAAGAACTAGGATATTGCTTGGTAAATTCTTTGATGATCTGATATCATAAATACAACCTTCATTTGATAATTATATATATAATTTATATATATATATTATATTTAATATCATATATTATATATATATATAATATATATAATATATATATTATATATATATATATTTATTATATACTATATATTAAAATTACATATACGTATACGTAAGCTAAGTATCATACAAATTATTCTTAAGAATGAATAATAAGTAATCAACACGGGTATCGTTATCCTCGGTGAAGTGAATGGAAATTCACGTTTATATCGAGAATCGAGCTTGATTATCATAAAAGATTTGGGTTTTGGATTCTAATTCTAATAACACAAATGGAAAGTAAATAAAAGCATAAAAATCTAAGCGAAATAAGCAATTAAAACATTAAGCATTAAAACGATAACGGGAATTTAAAACCGAGACTCAAAACCTAATTTATCAAATTTTAACCCTAAAAAAGAAAATTTTAATTTTTAAAGGTCCTAAATGACTAAAAATAATTTTAGAAAAAAGAATTATATTTTTTTGATTTTTTATTTATTTATTATGAATTAAAAACAGTTTTAATCTAAAAATATTATAAAAAATATTAAATTAATTTATAAAAATCTAAAAAACTTATGAAAAGTACTTTGAACTAATTAAAATCTAAGAAAAATAAAAACTTGAAAACTAGCTGAACGAATAAGCGGTGAATAAGCAAAAAAAACTAATAAGCTTATACTGAAAAAACAACTATATTAATTAGATAGTGTAAGTTAATAAACGAAAAAGACCGAAGGGCAGTTGGTAGTGAGTGTGTGTGCTAAAGTGTTGGGTGTGTGAGGGGGAGGTCTCAGGCTCGAAACCTGTGGTCACCCTTTTTGATAAAACATTTTTTATATTTGAAAAAGCTAAAGAATAGGTAAAAATAAGCACATTTAATAAAGGGGCTTATAGGTAGAACTAATTAATAAGCTAGTAAAAAGCATTTGAAAATGACAGTTAACTTGTTTAAGATTTAAAGAAACTTAGCTAAAAGGTATGTGTATTTATGCACATCCCAAAATCCCCCATACTAAACTATTGCCATGTCCTCACGCAATGTCATAAATATAAACTTAGAAAACCAAAAATTTCAACCCCCTTAGACTAATTACCTCAAAAAGTAGCTAAGTGTTCATCTAAAGGGATTAAGAATTTACTAGTTTTGAAAAGCACCCCGTTTTACCATTTTTATGCATTTATTCATAACTTCACAGAACAAGAAACACTAAAAAGGATAAATTTATAGTCCTCGATTTTCACCTGCCCCAAACTAAGCTTAAAATGAAATCATTGTTAAATACAAGTTAAGATGCTGACACTACTCATAAATGCTAATTGTGGATGCATAGCTACTTTCCGCTCCCTTATTTCTAAATCCTCTAAATATTTTAATTTATTATTGGTGACAAATAAATTAATGTCTTATTTACATAAAGTAAAACCTGGTTTAGACCATAATTAGTTTGAAATCCTTTCCTAAAGAGACGATATGGTGAGAATAAGGTCCACATTAAGGTTCTAATTTCACATGATTTAGGGGTTATCCTTTTTATTTCATCCGAAACAACTCAACTACGAGTCCAGAGACGGAGGCTTTATTTAGATAACCCCGGAGTCGAAATTTGGCTTTATTATTATTATTATTGCAACATTATTAAACCTCGGTCCTTTAAACAACTGCCACATCGGTATGCGAGCCGACCATGGTCCAGGAGTCTTATTTCGACCTCGGTGATCCTCGACCTTTTTGAAGGCTGCAACATCGGTTGTGAGCCGGCAAGATGCAGCAAACTTTTATCAGTCTCGGATTATTATTACTATGTGCCTTATTTAGAAGACTGCCACATCGGTTGTGAGCCGGCAAGAGGCAGTAAACTTTTATCAGCCCACAGTTATTATTATTATTATTAATGAAGGTTCTATTTTCACATGATTTTAGGGTTATCCTGTGTAGTTAACCCCAGAGTCAAAAATTTGGCTTTATTATTAATTAGTTTATTATTGCAACATTATAAACCTCGGTCCTTTAAACAACTGCCACATCGGTATGCGAGCCGACCATGGTCCAGGAGTCTTAGGTTGACCTCGGTAAATTCCTTGACATTTTAGAAGGCTCAACACGGTGTGAACCGTCAAGAAGTGCAACAAACTTTTATCAGTCTCGGATTATTATTACTATGTGCCTTATTTAGAAGACTGCCACATCGGTTGTGAGCCGGCAAGAGGCAATAAACTTTTATCAGCCCACAGTTTTTATTATTATTATTACCTCCACCCTTTAAACGACTACCACATCGGTTGTGAGCTGGCAAAAGGTAGTGGTCTTATTTCGGCTTTGGTTTATTACATAACATTATTATTATTATAGCCAAATTTCAAGTCATGTGGTCTTTTAAAACTCCTAAACAACGTAGCGAGCCGTCAGGAATCGGGTAAGCCTATTTCCCCACACACTGTCAAAACCTGCGATGTGTAATTCTTTCACCAGAAGGAAGCTCTACGAAAGATCTAAAACTAAGAAATCGCAAAACCAAAGCAACTTTATTATTCAATACTTATATAAAGTTTAAAACTGATGGAGCAAAAAGCACAATTAACCTCTATGAGCTCAAAAGAGAATCTAACATACTCCTATGTTTAGCATCTAACTTATATAAAACTCTATCATTTCTCGTTCTTCGCAAATTTAAAATCTTTAATAAAAAGATCCGCGAATGCTTACTCTAATAAAACAAGCTTAGCATATTTAAAGTCTATCATGGAAACTTGCAAACTCTTGGCTCTTTTTAAGCTAGAATACGTATTTTAAAGCTTCTTGTATAAAAGAACGTAGCAAAGCTTAAATTTATATAATTAAGGGGCAGCTAGAGAGGTAACATCTCGATCAAGTCAAAATTTATTCCTTAAAAAGACAAAACATCGTGTCAAAACACTTATTCTATTTTTGAAATTTTTTAATTTTGGCATATTTTTGCTATTTTTGGTGGAAAATAGGGTTACGTGAAGACAAGGCAAATGCAAGTAAGATCAAATCGAAAGATTCCCCCATACTAGAACTACACATTGTCCTCAATGTGAGATTGTCACGCCCATACTAATTTCAAGGCATAATCCAAATATTAAGAGGTATCTACGCAAATCTAAAGCCATTTATTAATTATGCTAATAGATAAACGTTAATCAATAAGATCTAGGATATCGTATTCCCATATATAAGCGTGTGAAGGATTGAAGAAAGAGTGAACGGTGGACAAAACTACGAGAACGAGAGTCTTCATAATCCGGGCAATCCTAGACATAAAACACAAAACATGAAACACGAGAAAGGAAAAGGCGAGCCTCCTCTCATCACACTTATTGATAAATATTATACTAATATACTATTACTAAGGATAAGCATGGGTTGCCACCCATGAAGCGCTTGTTTTTGTGCGAGTCTCTAGCTTGACTCTCCCTATATCATCGTAATATTAGGGACGAAACAAGTGGAAGAGCAAACTTCCATCGGACATTTATATGCCAACGGTTCTAGAGAAGAAAAATTAAAAGCGGAGATGTCGGGGTCAAAAATGATATCCTCACTCCCGGGGGAGAGAGGAAAAAAAGAATCTACCGGATAGGTGAAAAAAAGAAGAAAAATTCGGATAACATATGTGAAGGAAAGATAATGGCGATCCTCAAAGGATAAGCTCACATATGTTGGAGAAAATGTTTCCTCATGAATCTCGGGGTTGAAAACTTTGACCATAATCTTTAAATCTTCATTATCATGTTCATCCTTTAAATTCATCGGGTCATGATCCAAAAATACTTCTGGAGGGAGATTAGGGATAGTGTTATTTATAAGCAAACTTTTAAGATAGATTATGTCTCCCTCCAGATCATGATAACCATCCTTAATATCCGTAGAAATATCCATAACTAGAAAAGCATCGATCTCATCAATTTCGCCTCCTGGGTCGAAACACTCATCCTCATTAGAATCGAAAAGATGTCTTACTAACAAAGTCGACTCATCAAGGTTAGAATCATAAGATTCCTTGCACTCGATGTCCTCTAACACCTCATCAAAAAGAGGATTTACGTCACTAGAGATGTATTCGTCATTGAATTCGAAAAGAGGGTTCGAATAAATTTTAAAATTGTCTTCCGGGACGTCCTTATCGAATAGTGATTCGTCATCACTAGAGGTAAAATTGTCATTTGAATCGAAAAGAGGGTTAGAGAAAGTCACGGATTTTTCTAAATAAATGTTAATGGGAGAGAAATCATCACACGAAGGTAAAATGCACTCACTATCACTCTCGGATAAATCCTCAGACTCACTTGGGATTGGGACAAGGTCCTCAACACTAGACTTTATAAATTCGTTCGATTCCTTTTCAGGAATAGTGCTAAGATGCTCATCCCCCATGATGCGAGAGTCCTCGGGCTCCAAAGTCGGTAAAATGGGCGTGATTGCAATAGACGGGGGTATTTGGGAAACAATTTCATTCAAAGGAATCGTACTCTCCTTGTAATCATAGTCATCATCGTCATCATAAAAAATAAGAGGTTTCCAATATTAAGAATTAACTTTAGCTGTCTGCTCTTCTTGTTTTAGTTGAATTCCATTAAGAATTTGCAAATCATTAATAAGTTTGAGTAGCAATTCTTGTATATTCTCTTGTTGATTTTGCTCTTCTTCCACAGCTTGCTTAATTCTAAGAAATCTCTCCTCAGCTAGCAATAAAGCCATACTCTTTTCTTTAGGAGGTATTTGATCATACTTCTTTAAAAAGGCTTGTATAGCTTCCATTAGATTTTCTCTAACGTGCAACATTTCCGTACTCATTTCTTGAGGGAGTTGATGAACGACAGAATAATGCGGGGGTTGGATTTGATCAAAACCAAAAGAATTAGAATTATAGCAAGGGTTAGGTTCATAGTAATTTTGATTCATCGGTTGACACTGAAAAGTCTCATGAGGAACCTCGCAATTTCCACAACAAAGATATTGCTGTGGAAAATTATCATTATCAAAGTTTTGATTGAAACACGGTTTTGGCTCATAGAATATCAATTGTTGACATTGAAAAGTCTTATGAGGACCTCCACAACGAGTACAACAAAGATATTGTTGTGGAAAACTCGGTGAATTTTGTGGATAATAATTATCACTAAAGTTTTGATTGTAGCTCGGTTCCTGCTCATAGACAAGCGAGAACCGTGGTGGACAATCATAACCATGGTGAGAATCATTTCCACATAACTCGTACGAGTATGGCTCGTACTGGGGTTGTGGAGTGTAGTCAGAAAAATTTGAAGAATCATTGAAAGAATTCGGATTTGGATCATAAGTGAATGAATCCCCATCTCCAAAACAGCATACATAATAAACTTCATCCATATAATTTCTTCTACACCTCACACAAGTACACCGTTGAAACATATCACCAAACGGGCCACCACACTTGAAACAACTACGTGGGGTGAATGTCGACATAAGAATTAAACAAATGAGATTAAGAAGAGTTTTTTTTGTATTTTAAACAAGAAAAATATTTTTGGTAACCGAAAGTCAAAAGTGTACGGTAGCTCTCTAGAAAACGCACAAAGAAGCGGAGGAACGGGTAAGCGCGAAGCATTTTAAAAACCTTCTCCTTTCGGGTCAAAGTCCGTAGGATCGACCCTCCTTATACCTCTCTTATAGTTTGTTAACTAAAGATGAGCCGAAACGACAATTAACAAACGGTTAATTTTAATATTAAAATAAAAGAAAATAAGAATAAAAGTGTAAAATATTTTTGTATTTTTATATAAAACAAAAACTTCACAGGGAAATGATCTTCAAGGCTCGAACACGAACAATCCTGTAAAAATCGCCTACACTTATCCCCGACAACCGGCGCCATTTTGATATTCATCAAATACAACCCTCTTAATATATATATATATATATATATATATATATATATATATAGTAAAATTACATATACGTATACGTAAGCTAAGTATCATACAAATTATTCTTAGGAAAGAATAATAAGTAATCAACACGGGTATCGTTCTTCTCGGTGAGAGGTGAATTTAAATTCACGTTTATGTCGGGAATCGAGCTTGATTATCATAAAAGATTTGGGTTTTGGATTCTAATTCTAATAACACAAATGGAAAGCAAATAAAAGCACAAAAATCTAAGCGATATAGGCAATTAAAATATTAAGCATTAAAACGATAACGGGAATTTAAAACCGAAACTCAAAACATGATTTATCAATTTTAACCCTAAAAATGCAAATTTTAATTTTTAAAGGTCCTAAATGACTAAAAATAATTTTAGAAAAAAGAATTAAATTTTTTTGATTTTTATTTTATTTATTATGAATTAAAAACAGTTTTAATCTAAAAATATTATAAAAAATATTATATTAATTTATAAAAATCTGAAAAACTTATGAAAAGTACTTTGAACTAATTAAAATCTAAGAAAAATAAAAACTTGAAAACTAGCTGAACGAATAAGCGGTGAATAAGCAAAAAAAACTTATAAGCTTAAACTGAAAAAACAACTATATTAATTAGATAGTGTAAGTTAATAAACGAAAAAGACCGAAGGGTAGTTGGTAGTGAGGGTGTGTGCTAAAGTGTTGGGTGTGTGAGGGGGAGGTCTCAGGCTCGAGACTTGTGGCCACCCTTTTTGATAAAACATTTTTTTAATTTTTTAATTTGAAAAATCTAAAGAATAGGTAGAAATAAGCACATTTAATAAAGGGACTTATAGCTAGAATTAATTAATAAGCTAGTAAAAAGCATTTGAAAATGAAAATTAACTTGTTTAAGACTTAAAGAAACTTTGCTAAACTGTTTGGCCTATTTAGGACTTAATAAGCAATAAGAAAACAAGATAAGCAAAAACAAACCTAATTCTAAACTTAATAAGCACAAAGAAATGAAAATAAGCTAACAAAATAAGCTAGAAAAGCATTTAGATCAATTAAGACAGCAGGCATAAAAATAGATTTTAAGGACTTTTGACCAGCTTTAAGCTCAAATATAGGACTAATAAGCTATAGATATTAAGCTAAAAACTCAAAACAGATTTAGAATTATACTTAAATAACTCAATTAAGCTGAACTTGAGCAAACAAGTTTAAAAACTAAGCTAGAAAATACACATGAACATGACATAACTGATTGCTTGATTTTGGCTTTTAGAAATAAAATGACAGATTTGAAGCTTAAGAATCAGACTCAATAAGCAAATTAAAATCTAAAAGCTTCAAACAGATAAAGACCATGAGTAAATAAGCAAGTAAAAATAGGAATTAAGCTATCTCAACTACTAAATAAGCTAGAAATTTAAATCTAAGAAAGCTGCATACTATGGCTTTTGATAATGACTTTTTGGCTAAATGCATTTTGAGTTTTAGACTTAAACCTGGCTTTGACTATTAAAAACTTAGTCAAAACTTATTTAAACTAATCCTAAGACTTAATTTGTGCTATTGCAAGCTGGTTTGACACCTAAATGCTACACAAGCAGTTTTAACTAAGTTAAAACTCCTTGTGCCAAACACCCCTTTAAAAAATTGAAAAGTTATATTAAAGCTAAAACAAACTTAAATAAGACTTGATTTGCAAAAACAGATTAAACATTAAGGTAATGAAAGACAAATAAGCAATGAATAAGGTAAAATAAGCACTATGAAATAAGCTATTATAATAAGTTGTTTAAACTAAAAATAAGTCAGATTCACTTAAAATATAAACTAAGCTAATTTAAACTAATCATTAGACATAATAGGCTATCATTAAAAAAAATAAACATCTATAAGTAGTAATAAGCACATATTAAGCAAAAATGATAAGCAAAAGAGTAATTAAGCTAAAAATTAAGCAAAAGAGATAGTACCTTAATCATTTGCTCTAAACAAGGATTGAAATGCTCCAAGAGCTAATCTGCAAGCTCCAACATAAGCTGATAAATAAGCCATAAGCCCATCCCTTTCTGGCTTATCATCCATAAAACTCCAATCCTTAAAACTTAACCAATTGATTTAAAAATTAACAAACATGGTCAAATAAGCTTTTGAGAGCTTATTTGAGCTTAAAGAAAGCATGAGAACACATTTTAGCTTATTGAGGAATGCATTAATAAAAGCTGTATGAAATAAAAATGACTTAAAATGAAAATTGCTTTTTATTAATTAAAGGAGAATTACATTAAGCCGGATAAAAGGTACATAAAGCATAAAATAAGCTGAAAAACTACAACTATACTATCCTACACTACTCCTACATCTAACAAGTATAAATGTGTGAGTCAATCCTCTATTTATAGAATCCTTGTGTGTTTGCTGTGTGAGAGGCTTGAGGAGTGCTCTCCAAGCAATTGATCCAGGCCATCCAATCTTCTAACCGCCTCATATCATCCTATCTTAACCCTTGGATTGTGTGCACGTCACATCCACTAATAGGGTGCTCTGGGATTGCCAGCGTGGGCTGACAAGGTGGCAATCACGCATTCCTTGTGGGGTCTTCTAGAAGCATATGTGTGTGTGGGTGAATGAAGAGGGATTTAACCTGTGTGAGTTGTTGTGTGTAAGTGAGGGAGGGAAAAAGAAGATAAACAGTAATTCCTTGTTTATAAACTTTTGACCCGTTTGACCTTGAACCCAGTGTTTATAAATATTTTTAGATTTGGGCTTTTGGGAAGGGAGTTGGGCTAGGGAAATGGATTTGGACATGTTAAATGGGTTTGGCTAATTATTTGGTTTAGGCTTTTATAGTTTAGTATATATCTTAGTGGGTTGACCCAGCCTAATAAAATGGGAACGGGTTGGCCCATTAAGGATGTATACGCCTTCGGCTTTGTTTTCTCACGCCCTTTCCATTCCCGTGCTCGGTTTTGTCCGTATTTGCTTTATTTTTGTCCTTTTTGTAACACATCCATACCTGCAAGACACAATTCACGAAATACACATATACAATGCATTTTTATGTATTTTTGGTCATTATTGGTCTTTTTAGATCATTTTATTAGGTAAAAGGTATGTGTATTTAAGCACATACCAAAATCCCCCATACTAAGTTATTGCCGTGTCCTCACGCAATGTCATAAACACACTTAGAAAACCAAAAATTTCAACCCCCTTAAAGTAATTACCTCAAAAAGTAGCTAAGTGTTCATCTAAGGGGATTAAGAATCACTAGTTTTGCAAAAGCTCCCCGTTTTACCATTTTTATGCATTTATCATTATTATTCATACATATCATAACTTTACAGAACAAGAAATACTAAAAGGATAAATTTATCGTCCTTGATTTTTCACCTGCCCCAAACCAAGATTAAAAACAAAATCATTGTTAAATACAAGTTAAGATGCTAACACTACTCATAAATGCTAATTGTGTATGCATAGCTACTTTCCGCTCCCTTATTTCCTAAATTCTCTAATGCTTTTATTATTATTATTCATGAAAAATAAATTAATGTCTTATTCACATAAAGTAAACCCGGTTTAGATCATAATTAGTTTGAAATCCTTTCCTAAAGAGACGCTATGGTGAGAATAAGGTCCACATTAAGGTTCTAATTTCGCATGATTTAGGGGTTATCCTTTTTAGATAACCCCGGTGTCAAAATTTGGCTTTATTATTATTATTATTATTGCAACATTATTAAACCTCAGTCCTTTAAACAACTGCCACATCGGTATGCGAGCCGACCATGGTCCATGAGTCTTATTTCGACCTCGGTGATCCTCGACCTTTTTGAAGGCTGCAACATCGATTGTGAGCCGGCAAGATGCAACAAACTTTTATCAGTCTCGGATTATTACTATGTGCTTTATTTGGAAGACTGGCACATCGGTTGTGAGCCGGCAAGAGGCAGTAAACCTTTATCAGCCCACAGTTTTTATTATTATTAATACATCCACCCTTTAAACGACTACCATATCGGTTGTGAGCCGGCAAGAGGTAGTGGTCTTATTTCGGCTTCAGTTTATTACATATCTGTTATTATTATAGCCAAATTTCAAGTCCTGTTTTAACAACCGCCACATGGGTATGCGAGCTGACCATGGTCTAGGAGTCTATTTCCCCAAAACACTAACAAAACCTCGATGTGTACCTTACTTTCACCAGAAGGAATCTCTACGAAGTGACTTAAACTAAGAATCACAAAAACCAAAGCAACTTTATTTATTCAACAATAATATAACGTTTATTAAGCTAATGGGAGCAAAAAGCCACAATTAACCTCTATGAGCCTTAAAGAGAACCAACTACTCCATGTTTAGCATCTAACTTATATAAAACTCTATCATTTCTCGTTCTTCGCAAATTTAAAATCTTTAAAAAGATCCGCGAATACTTAGTCTAATAAAACAAGCTTTGCATATTTAAAGTCTATTATGGAAACTTGCAAACTCTTAGCTTTTTCAAGATAGAATTCGCGTTTTAAAGCTTCTTGTATAAAAGACTAGCAAAATCTTACATTTATATAAGTTAAGGGGCAATCTAGAGCGCAACATGCTCGATCAAGTCAAAAATTATTCTTTAAAAAGACAAAACTACGTGTCAAAACACTTATTCTATTTTTTGAAAATTTTTAATTTTTGCCTAAAATCACATATGTTTGGTGGTTTAACGGGGTTACGTGAAGACAAGGCAAATGCAAGTAAGATCGAATCGAAAAATCCCCCCCCCCCCCTCATACTAGAACTACACATTGTCCTCAATGTGAGACTGTCACCCCCATACTAATTTCAAGGCATAATACAAATATTAAAAGGTTTCTATGTAAATCTAAAGCCGTTTATTAATTATGCTAATAGATAAACGCTAAATCAATAAGATCTCGGATATCAGATTCCTAAATATAAGCATGCGAAGGATTGAAGATCGAGTGATGGACAAAACCACGAGCACGAGAATCTTCACAATCCGGGCAATCCTGGACAAAAACCACAAAACACGAAATACGAGAAAGGAAGAGGCGAACCTCCTCACATTACAGTTATTCATTATAATTATACTAATATACTAAGGATAAGCATGGGTTTCCACCCACGAAGCGCTTATTTTTATGAGAGTCTCTAGCTTGACTCACCCCATATCATCGTGATATTAGGAATGAAACACGTGGAAGAACAAACTTCCAATAGACATTCATATGCCACCGGCTTTAAAGAATAAAAACTTAAAGCAGAGATGCTGGGGTCAAAAATGATATCCTTACTCCTAGAGGAGAGAAGAAAAGGAGATTCCACCAGATAAGTGAAATAAGGAAGAAAAATTCGGATAACATATGTGAAGGAAAGATAATGGTGATCCTCAAAGGGTAAGCTCACATATGTTGGAGAAAAAGTATCCTGTGATAGAAATCTCATGGATTAGACTTCAAAGAATATCCCCAGATCAAAAATCTTGTT
>BQNB010050245.1:21884-41603 GCA_026074375.1 Tanacetum coccineum | reverse complement strand
TCTTGTGCTATTGATCCAAAAATGTAACGCCCTCGGATATTCAAGCATTCCGCTGCGTGCTCAGATTTGAGGGTGTTACATTTTGCTTGACCAGGATTAATAATGCATCCTCTGTTCTGACCTCCTACATTCCCAGCTACACCATTTCCTCTTGCATTGTTTCTCTGAAATGGTCTTCCTTGATTATTCGCATTGTATCTTCCACGGACATCTTGAACCACAACTTTCCCGTCTTGAACCATAGCTTTGTTCCTTGCATTAGACGAAGCTCTAAGTTGATTGTTAGTTTGAGGAAGATGTGATTTGTACGATTGAGTGAGGAGGGCAAGTGTGTTAGATAAACTTTCAATCAAGTTTTCAGTGGAAGAACTTCCTGAGTCCATTTGAAAGTTGTCAGCAGGAGATGGTTATTTTGACTTGGATGATTGCGTTGGATCATTATTTGGTTGACTGAACCTTTCCATCATAATTCTGTTCTCATTAGCATGCACCTCATGTTGCTTTAAGTAGGCATACAACTGATCACAGTTTGACTCTTTCAAACCTCTATTAAGTTTTACTTCAGTTATGAATCTACTCCACTCAGGCAACATGTTGTTCACAAACTTTGAGTTAAGCTGCATCCTGGACATGGTCATCTTGATGTTTCTCATGTCATTAATGAGCTTCGTAAACCTAACGTAGTATCCTTGAATGCCTTCTCCTTTGATTTGACGGAAGTGTTCAAATTCATCGTATAACTGAGATTCCCTGTCATCCTTTGTTAACTCAGAACCTTCCAGAATCATCTTCACGTTTTCCCAAATGTCTTTGGCGTCAGTATAGTGATTGATGAGTGAGTAGATGTCCTTTGGTATACCCTGAAGTAGGATATTGGTTGCACGAATGTCAGCTTTATACCTTTCTTTTTCTTCAGCTGAAAGGTCGTTAAGGACTCTAGCACGTACTGGACCTTGTTGAACTGCACCCTCAGTTCCTCCAGTAATAACATCTGAAACCGTTCCCATCTGAAATGGTCCTTCTTTAATGGACTTCATAATATTCTCTCCATTATCCTTTCCTAGACAGTACAGACGAATACGTTGTTGCCAAGATTCAAAGTCTGTTCTGTCAAGCATTGGTGGGCGTGTATCAGAACCTGCACACTGGATGTCTTCTTGCATTCTAGACATCTTGTATTATTATGATATGATATGTTTTGATCGATCAATGATTAGTGAGTGTACGTTAAAAGTGGTGAGGTTAATGTATTCGTGTTTTGTTTTAGTGATATTGAATCCCGAGTTTGAAGTATTTCAAATTTTGAAGACAGAAGCTCAACTCGCCGCCAAAGGCTATCAAACCGCTGCAAAGAAGTAAGCAACCCGCCGGTGGAATTTTAAGGCAACTCGCCGAACACAACTCGCTGCCAAGCAACCCGCCGCGAAGAGTTAATCAACCCGCCGCGAAGAATATTTTGATCAAACCGCCGTAGAGTTTTCAAACCGCCAGAGTTTCCTTAAGGAATTAGTTATTTAAAATATTCAACCCGCTGATAACCTGTTCAAACCGCTGTTAAGCAAACCGCTGCGTATTAACAACTCGCCTCTTTGAGCAACTCGCCGCCTATTCAACCCGCCGGTAAGCAAACCGCTGCTTAGTAACAACTCGCCGCTTTAGCAACTCGCCACTTAAGCAACCCGCCGTGTGTCAGAGGGTTGGTAACCTACTCAATAAAATACTATTTTTCACCAAACCGCCGTGAAGAAATTCTGGCAACTCTCCACGAAGAACAACGACGTTTTTCACACAAAATCACCTATAAATCACCCTTTTGAACGATTTTGCTTGATTTCGTTTGCACAACACAATACCACAAGGTAATAGCAACTAGAAACACCCAAACTTCATCATTACAAACAACAAAATTCGGAGATCTTTTAAAAACGAGCTAAAACTTTCTATGGCACACTTTTCGAGCTAAATCAAGCAAAAATTCGCACATACACACGATCTAATCATCCCATAAGCTCTGATACCAATTGTGGTATATCCTATATCATAACACGGGTTTGATTCTTGGATCGGGCTAGTTTTTAGAGAGAGAAACACTAGAGAGAGAATGTCTAGAGAGAGAAAGTGTTTTCTTTTGTAAAATGATTTATGACTAACTACTCTCTTCCAAAGTTGGAAGAGAATATATATATAGTACTTACAATATACCGGGTATTTGAACCCGACTTAAAAATAAAAAGCTCCCCCTTGACGAGTGCTCCCCCTAAACGGGATTGTCAAGGATCCTAAATGAATTTAGAAAGCTACTATAAAAACATGTTAGTAAGGAGAATGATATGCTCTCTCTTAATGGAAGAACCATGTGAAAGCTGTTAGTATAAGAAAAGAAAGAAAAGAGAAAATTTAGTGATTGTGGGCTGCCGGTTCTAGCCGGTTCTGTTCCTAGAAAGGAACCGGCTTTATAAACGGATAGAACCGGCTGACCTGCAGAAAAAGTCATCTAAGACAATTTTTGGCGGGAAGTAATTTATTCAATAATTACATTATAAGAAGCAATGAGATTAGTAAGCAAGCCATTTCATCATTTAGATGAACACGAATTCATAATCAATTCAACACGAATTCAATATTTAAGGTAATACAAGATCATGGTCACTTTAATATTCGACGGAACGAGCATCACATATGATATCACCTAATTCAATTTTTATAAGGAACAAATCATAAAGTAAAACATATTGACCAATGTCAACAAAAACTAAAGTCATGATTGAGGACTTATTAATCTAAAGCTAAATAGACTTAGAGCACATGAGCTTGTCATCGTCATCCTACAGTTGTTGGTTTGAGAGATGATTTAGACATTCAAGGATATGGTTTAGCATGAATCCCATTTCATTTTAGAGGTTGTTGACAATGGTTTCGGTGCGTTGACAATGAGGATAAGTGTGTTCTTGTAGTGGTGGAATAGGGGGTCCTTCAATCCATAGGGATTGATCAAGTGGAACAAAGGTGCTAGATGGTGTGAGTGATGATCTAAATGGTGGTATTGTAGTTGTAGAAGTGGTGGTGAAGAAGTGTGGTGATGGTATTTGTGATAAAGTGGTGGTATGACTCGCGAAATCTTACCCCTTTTTATATATAAATAAATATAAATATATAACAAGGATCAAAATCCACAAAATCAATGAAACCGGAAGTAGTATAGAATATTTCCGGGTCGTTATGTCCCAACGAGGCTTGAATGGAAAATCGAATGACGAATTGATAATCGATGTTTGAATATGACAAGGATATGATTGGGCACTAAACCTAATAAGCAAATGCACGAAAAGATAAGCAAGGAAAATAAGCTAGAGCAGGCATAAAGGCTAGGAATGGTAAAAACACTTAAAACTTTTATACTAAGACACAAATAAGCTCAAATAAGCTTAAGACAAACCAAATAAGCTAGACTAACTCTAAATAAGCAAATTCAGCAAGCAATTAAACTAAGTTAAGCAGGAGAAACTCAGCAGTACTAACAACAGTACTAACAGTATTAACTACAAGTACTAACTTGGAGTTAGTACTGCTAGCTTTGAGTTAATACTGCTAGCTAAGAGTTAGTACTGCTAGCTTTACTAAACACAATGAAACAAGAATTAAGCAAATAGGCTAAAACAGATATTTAACTACCCTAATAAGCACTCAGGCATAAGAATAGGCAACTAGAATAAACTAAAATGGCAAATAAGCTAAAAAGCTACAAACTGATAAACTATTACAATTGCTTTGAAAAGGTGAATAAGCTTAAATAAGTTCTACTAAAGTCAGTAAACAAAAATGGGCTTAATCTACTCTAAAAAGCTAAGCAAATCTTAAACAAGCAGAAATAATAAGCTAATAAGCAAAAATGAACTAACAGTATTAACAGTATTAACCACCAGTACTAACCTGGAGTTAGTACTGCTAGCTTTAAGTTAGTACTGCTGGCTTTAAAATCCCAAAAGAGAACTAGCAGTACTAACTATGGGTTAGTACTGCTTGTTCCAAACACCCCTTAAAGTTTTCAAAAATCATATATTTTTTATATTCCAAGCTGATTTGACCTTAAATTGTTAAAAACAGATTATCAAATAACAAAATAAGACACTTATAAGCAGATTTCAATCACTCATAAGCACTTAAATAAGCTGAATCAATCTAACCATTTTAACTCATAACTAACAGTACTAACTAAGAAATTTGCACCAATCACTTTTAAACTAACAACTAAGCAAGATAAACACTAAACTTCATAATAAAGCATAAATAAGCAAATATAAGTAACAAATAAGCACTAATAAGCAGTTCTACAGTAATTAAGCAAAATTAGAAAAATAAAAACTTACAACTTCCTTGCTCAAAACAGGTTTAAACAAAGAGTCTACAAGCTCTAGCTTGTATAAAACAAGCTAGTGAGAGTCCACAAGCCCATCCAGAACTGGCTTATCATCCATAAGCTGTGGTATATTTGAGTGTGGAATTTTCTGTGACTTTACTTAACTTCTTAGTATTTGAGTTAAAACAAATGACTTATATGATTTTATAAGACTTAAAACATATTAAGTAATGCTTTTAACAAAGGAAATACAAAGATTCAAGAATTGACTTAAAAACTCCAAATTTGCATTAAGACGAAAATTAAAGTTACAAGACTTGGAAAAATAAAATTGCATAAAAATAAGCTGAAATTTAACTAAGAACTAGATAAAAGAAAACGACGACCCTTGACGACCCTTGTCTTGGGTTACAATGGCCCTATTTATACTAAAACGAATTAAGGTCTTGGTTTCTTGGTCTTCCTTCTCTTCTTTCTTCTGTGTTTCTTTGTAGAGACAAAAACCCAAGTGTGCTTGTTGTGTGAGGTGATTCTAAAACAAATCCCAGCCTTCAATTTCTTTTTGTGCTTCTTTTGAGTCAATCACAGCCATCGAAAAGCTTGGAAAGTGGTGGGATTGCCAACTTGGCAATTATACATGGGGAGGTGGTGATAGTGGAGGAGGGGGAGATGTCTTACCCAAGGGGTTGTAGAGGTTGCAGGGTAAAAGGGTGGGAAGACACCCGTGAGTTGTATCTGGGCTTTGTTGGGCGGGAAAAATGGCTTTGGGTAAGTTGGCAGCTTTGGCCCCTCAAGTTATACTTCACCCAATTTCTAATTTCAGCCCTTGTCTTTTTATTCTTGTAATACAACTTGAGGTTTGGCAATTTTAGTCCCTCAAGTTGTATTTTCTTTATTTGGTTGACTTTTAACTTTGTCGGGGTTGACTTTCCTGTTAACTTTTTGACTTTGACTGACTTTGGCTTCGATTTGACTTTGTCTTTTCCATTCCGTGCTCGGTTTTGTCCGTTTTTGCTTTTCTTTTTGTCCTTTTCTTGAATATCCATTTCCTGCACAATTCAAATGCAAAACATACAAATACAATGTATTTTTGGTACGTTTTTAGTCATTTAAGTCTGTTTTTAATGGAAAATGGTATGTGTATTTAAGCACATACCATGGTAAAAGGAGGAAGGAGACTATTTTGCACATTTTATGTGTTTTGGATTGCTTCTTTAATGTGACGGTCGAAATCTTGGTATTGACTAAGTTGATCCAACACTTACTCTCTACTTAGGAATGGTTCAGGTTGATCACTTAACCTACTTCTAGAGAGATTGATAGGGGAAAGGATGGTTCAAAATACATGGGTGTTGGTAGAGGTAGTGTTTGGGATAGACCTTGAGAGAGTGTTTGTGGTAATGGATTGGTGCTTCTTGGTGGTAGATCGTTCAAGGAGGTTAAGTGGGGATGTGGTTCTAGTGGTGAGCCGAGTGGAGTAGTGAATACAAGAGCTCTAGGAGCTAGTGGTGATATCATTATTTCTTGAGTTGGGATTGTTTGGATAGTAGTTGGTAGAGGGATTGTGAGAGCAAGGGTGGTGTTTAGTGTGGTGATTAAGGTGGTGTTGACAGAGTTAGGGGGTTGTAGAGTATTTGTGAAGTGATTTTGGGTGGGTGATGATTCATTAGATGAGATGTCAATGAAATCGGTTCATGGCATTTTCCTTGGAGGATTTTGGGTGAAGAAGTTAGCACTTGAAGCCATAGAGTATGGTGATCAAGGAGTGGGATGAGAGGATGGTTGTTAATAGGTTTTGGATGAGTGAGGAAGATGATTACAAGCTCTTATTATATATTCAAATGCCATGCAAAACATTTAATGCTTAAACCACTAATTTCACTAAACATAATCATTAAGATTCATTTCTAGGTCAAACAAGAAATGACCAGCCATTAGATCACCTTAAGACAAGTCTAACTAACATATTTATGTGCTTAGTTTAAAAATTGATCACCCAAAAATGAGTAAATGCTCTCTGTAGAACCGGCATCGCCGGTTCCTTTGTCCCCGAAGAGACCGGCTTTGCTGCAGAAGGAACCGGCTGCAGCAGGCAAAGTTCTTAAAACTTTATTTCCCTAGTAGTGATCTAAGCGCAAGTCTATTCCTGTTTTTACCTTTCATTTATAGATCAAATACTATAACAAGATTATCCTAGGGATTATAGAGGGATCATAATGTCCTAACTTAGAAAATTCTATTAAGCCAAACGCTCCTTAGTGCATAAAGAAAGGGATAAAAGCATGAGAAATCATACATAAGCCTTAAGCAATCAAGTTTAAAACACATCATACAAGAATTCAAACGTACATGGAACGATACCGACGATAATTCATAAGTTTATAAGTACCAAATAGTTTAAAACAAACATGTTCATTAAGCACACAACCTTTGTAGCACACCTTTACTTTTTCTTCTTCCCAAGGTTAGAGAGAAAATGGCCAAGGCACTTGAATATCCCCTTGGTTATCTTAAATTCCGGTGACTCTCCTCCTTCGATTAATGGAAGTTGGTTGATGTAGGGGATGGGATCAAGTGTGAAGTTGTTTACGGGATCAAATTCTTCTTCTTGATAAGAAGAAGAGGATGTTGATTCGGATGATCCTGAGGGAGTAGGAGTTGGAGTTGGGAGCCGAGGTTTTTTTCCTCTTGGCATGATCTTGAAGACCCTCCTTTCGGAGAGAGGGATCATCACGTGATCCACAAGATAGAGATCATCCGAGAATGCATGTGGATAAGAGACGCGAATATGTTCAACAAGTTGAGTGAGAAGCATCCCACAGGGAAGAGTCATATCGGCGCTCTTGGTTACACTAGCCATTCTATTGATGATGTAGTAGGCAAGACTGAAGTGCTTTCTAGTGGCAAGACGGTAGAACATGTAGCAGAGACAAGCATTGGAGTGGTCCTTGTTTCCTGTGAGGCTTATGGCATTTTCACTAAGATTGATTTCCTATTTTTTAAAGTTGGTTTTCAGTTTGGAGTTGACCATTTGGAAGGGGTCGAGGGTAATATCAACTCCTTTGACCTTGCGAGTTTTGTCAGGAGGTCTAGGATCAAAGAGGGCTTCACGAATAAGCAAAGGATCTTTAATAGGTGGTGGATAAATGTCAAGATTAGAGTCAATACCATTTGGTAGTGAAGTGATGGCCCATTCAGGAGTGAACACACATACCTCATGACAAGGAATACGAAGAATGTGAGCAAATTCCTCAAGATGAAGAGTGATTTTGACATTTTGAATGATGAAAGTGACGGAGAGAGTTCCATTCAAGTTGCGAATAAGACGTACACTTTTGTAGAATTGAAGTACAAAAACTGGACAAATTTTCTCATTAATGTCGAGAAGACAATCAAATCCAATAGTCGCGAAAGTGGGGTGAAGGTTAGGTTGGTTCTCAAGGTAGGAAAGGTCGACCACACATCCTTCATGGAATAAACGATTTTCAAGGGATTCGTAGATTTGCCTTTCACGTTCGATAACGTTTTGGGTTCGGTGGTACATAGGGATGTAATGAGCGGTATCATGATGATCAACGTGGATGGATTTCGGCATTATGCTCCTAAAAACCAAAAGATAGTATAAACAAAATAATTCTGATAAATGATCTAATTGAAAAGAGTATATAACCTCAAATTGTCAAAATTGGAGTTTCTAAAGAGTGTTTGGAAAACTTCCCCTATTTTTGAAGACTTTCCATCTGTTTTTACGGTAATTAACAATGTCAAAATCTATATTAATTTTGTTTATATAATTAAAAAGAAAGAAATACAATTTCTTCATTTTTTGACAATGAGTTTATATGCATGAGTTGCTATTTAAACTAGGAACAAGATGCAATTCCTAACTAATATAATCTCATATACCTAATTACTTTAAATTCGATAGTGGAAAAACAAAATTTAAGATAATTTGGAACCCTAGATTTTAAGAGAGGAATGAATTTATGTTTTAATTCAAAGGGATGTTTTATGATTATAATTTACAATGAGATGATTTACACGATTCGGAAGACGATTAATCCGAAGAAAAAGGTTATGGTAGAGCAGTTCGTCAATGGTGGTTTCTTTTGGAATAGAGTATGCAAACAGTGAATTGAAAAGAAGGACTGACGTTTTTGTCCTATCAGATTGTCGGTTCTGCCGGTACCATTGGTCAAGGGGGACCGACTTTTTTACCCGAAGGAACCGACAGGGAAATTTTTTTGTTTATTATTTTGCTTTATATAAATTATAAATTTTTTTGTTTCTTAATAAGTTCTATGCGATGACAAGGATTTTGCATATGTAAATTTTATTTTTCCTTATTTGGAGTAGAACGAATGAAGCGAAAATAAATAACACATAACGAAGATAGAACAGTTAATACATTTATTTCATTTCAATACACAATTCGATACAAAGGATAAGAAATACAATGAAAATGTAAAAATCCAAAATGAAGAACACGTCTCTATGCGAAAATGTGAGCATCAGATAGAGGAGAGCGAGTAGCGAGATGATAATGATGATCAAGATGGGACTAAGAACTTCTAAGAGGGCTTTCATGGTGATCGGGAGATTTTAATGAGAGGTAAAAATGAGAGATTTGATTTTTGAATTTGAATGAGAGTGGTAGTGGAAGTAGTGAGTTTTATAAGTTGTAGGGGGTGTACCGTTGGATTGTGTTGGAAAATGTGAGGGAGGTTTACATATTGAATAGCTTGGCTTAATACCCACACTATTGTGTTTGGCTAATACGATAGAACAAATCTTTTTGAAGAGGTCTTTGGGAAGAAGTTGCCGAGGTGTGCTAGACCCAAACATTATAAGCATATTTAAAATAACACAAATCATATAGCACTTTTCAATAAATTCATGTACATATTATAAAGTACTTAGATTTAGTACCATATTAATAAGAGTACTTTATTAGTTCGAGGAAGATGTTCATGATAAAAAAATTTGAAATACCCTTGAAGAAATTTAAAATTTATGTACTAGCCGAATTAATTTATTTTAAGCCCAAAGAAAATAAGTCATTCAACTGAGCCCGCCGGTTCCATTGATTGAGCCTGACCGGTTCCTTTCTTATATGGAACCGAAGGAACCGGCTAGTTGGGCCTGTTTTAAATATTAGGCCAGACCAGAACAAATCACATAGTCACAAAAGGTTTTGAAACCTAATACAATATATATAGAGAGAATAGAGATGTGATATACCTTGTTGCGATTAGAAAAAATATCATCAAGGTGCCGATATCATTTTAATGATCATTCATTCATTCCTTCGATGTGTTCGAGACCTTGAATAATGATCTTCTTGTCTAAAGGAAAAAGTAAACATATAACACAAATTGAATTAAAAGAAATTGTTAGTAGTTTTCAAAATTCATTTGATTGGTTTTTAAAGTTTTTAAAATACAATATACTTTAAAAACTTTGTTAACCTGCTCTTGATACCAATTATGGAAACTAAAAGGGGGAGGGTTGAATAGTTTTACAAAATTAAAATTTTAATCTAATTGTTTGGTTATTATAGATCTATTTGTTTATGATGATTTGTAGATATAAAACATAAATCATAATGTATAAAGGTATTAATTACCATACTTGATTTCATGAATATAAAATATGGAAATTGGATGTCAAAACTCCTTCTTAAATGATTAACCTACTCGAGAGTTCGAAATCACTAATCACCAATACTCCTTTAACCGGCGAAGAAGCCTCACAGCGTCGCTTACACCTTTTAACGGTACAAAGCTAAATACTGGATTCTTTACTTGGTAGAATCAAACCTTCACCCACTTACCCTATTTATGGTACTTAGCTAAATACCATGTTCAATAAAGAGGAACAAAACCTAATAATTCTTACCCTCTATTAGGTGTTAAGCAAAGTTACAACAAAGATAGATCCATTCCTACGAATATACCAAATGTAATACATTTTCCCAAAATGCTCTAGGCATAATATAACACACTATTACATAATCTATGATGATTGATGAAGCTTGGAGATTAGTAGATAGATCTTCAAGGAGTGAGAGATACGTGCTCCAAGTTTTCCTTATCACTTGATCTCATATGATAAAATCGATAATAACCGAATGCTCAGACACGACCTACACTTGTTATGATGTTATGAAAGACCTCATAAAGGTGTCAAAGCTTCCGCAAACTCTGATGTCATGTATTTCTTCACAAGTGCACAAGATGGCGATCCATTACAAGATGATGTAAGATTATGTTTGGGTGATGATCTCAAGAAAGCTCAAGATCACAGTCAAAGACAAGTCTAAGATGAATCAAAAGATCACTATCCCAAATGTACAAGATATCAAATGTCTACGAGCTAAAGACTGAAGTGATTAAGTTTGGTATTTTCAGGGGTGACCTCCCTTAGGGGGAGATTGTTAGATATTAGAAAAAGACTCGGTCACCCCGTGTATTTTACTGTTTATTATAGCTCGTAGTTTAATAGTTAATAGTACGATTTTCGGTATTAAGTCGGGTACTAATACCCGGTATATTGTAAGTACTATATAAGCCTCTTCCAACTTTGGAAGAGGCAAGCTAGTCATTTATTCCTTTCATACAAAAACACATTTTCTCTCTCTAGAAAAACTCTCTCATGTGTTTCTCTCTCTAGAAACTAGCCAAGTCCAAGAATCGACCCCGTGTTATGATATATGATATACTACAGATTCCCGTAGAGAATCTCTTATTAAACCTTGTTTCCTAGAAATGAGACTCGTTGCCGGCATTTGGTCACTTTTGCTTAATTCATCACCAGCCGCCTTTGCTTCTGAATCCAAAAAATAAGTAGGCAAGACACCTATATCCTATTATTTATAGCCCAAAAAGTAAGTTCGCTCAAACAATTAAACAATTACATATGAAGATTGGCCATAAATATTTAATAACATTTAGAGGTAACACTGGACAAACCCCCATAATCGGTTTCCTCACGCACATCGAAATTTCTTGCAGTGCCCTTGACGTCACACGATCCCTAATCATTGTACAAAGGAACCCTTTTGAAATCTCGTTTCTCCCACGACAGACGTAAACAAAAATTTTGATCATTTCTTTTTAGTTGGTCATTAGGCACATGAGGCTGATTATTTCCATTTTCAAGATTAATTTTTTCATTCATGTTTTAGTAAAAAAACGGAATCAATAATAATAAAATAAAATTTCACTATTGGCAAATAATAGGTGTTGAAAAACTAGAAGGGGGGAGGGGTTGAATATTTTTCTTGCTTTAAAATGTACTTTTCAAACTTTTGTTATGATCTTATGTGAAGTTTGCACAATATTGAAGTTTGGTGTAAGGAATATAAAACAATACGACCTCCGCATCATTTTGTTATGATCTTATGTGAAGTTTGCACAATATTGAAGTTTGGTGTAAGGAATATAAAACAAGTAAAAGTAAGAGTTAGAAAGATTTAACCAAGACACAAGTATTTATAGTGGTTCGGCTACAAGGACACCTTTCTTGCCCTACTCTACTCTCCGAGTCACCTACTCGAGAGTTCATAAGCACTAGTCACCAATCTCCTTTAACCGGCGGAGAAGCCTTATAACGTTGCTTACACCTTATAACGGTACAAAGCTAAATACTGGATTCTTCACACGATAGAATCAACCCAGCAACACTACACTTGATTTACAATGATAATGAACACAACTACAATTACTAAATGATGTACAAGATTCAGAAATGTGAACTTGAAGATGCTATGGAGATGCGAAACAATATTCTTGAAACTTGATCGTCTCAAAAGGGGTATTTGGCAATTTCTTCTTTGAAGAGAGTTACCTACAAAATGCTAAAGAAACTATGCAAGAATAGAGAGAATGATTAGTAGATTAGAGGATTTGAAGCCGGAAAGGGGTGAAGAAAACATGATAAATGTCTTGGTATCTATAGCCAAAAATTCTACTATAGGTCGGTTCTGTTGCAGAACAGAACCTGCCAGTATAATCAACATAACCGACACACAATAATCAAATCCAAATTTGATTTGTAAAATCTTGAGAGATCATGTGTAATCTTGTAAGATTGTTCTAAGATATGCTGCAAATGATGATGTTATCCATGATGTAAATAATGGTTTGTATAATTTACTTGTAATTCAAAGTAATGCTAAAAATAGAAAAGTAATGTTTATGGTTTAGCTTAAGTAGTTTAATTTCATATAGATTTTACTAATTGTTATCAACAAAACATGAAAAGATCGTAAAATAAAATAAACGTTTTTGTCAGTTTATTTGTATTAACAATCTCTCCCTTTTTGTTGATGACAAAACTAAAATCTAATGGAAGTAAATTAGTTAAAAATGAATTTGTTTTGGATTAAGTTTTAGAATTCATTTTACTTTCCTTTTACTTTATGTTTCTTTTTACTTCCCTTCTCCCCCTTTTTGTCGAAACAAAAAGATGTGAAGATCCCGGAGAGGTATCGAATATGTGTAAGTGTGGAAAGCTCCCCCTTGATGGGTGCTAAACATTACAAGTATGCTGCAAAAACATGTTACACAAAAAGAGATTTGATCCCCCTTGCTTTAGGAGTACCTACAAAAAAAGTTAGAAGCCAAAGCACAAAAGTGCTTACTGTAGAACTGGCGTCCGCAGTTCTGTTCCTACAATGGATCCGGCTTTGAAAGCCAATGGAACTGGCTGACCTAAAAAGTTAAGCCTGCGTTTTTTTGTGAGATACATATAATTTTAAGCAAATCAATAACATACAATTTTTTGGGAGCACAACAATACATGTATATTAAAACATTGATTGATTTTAAATTACATCATTTATTCATCATATCATCAAGAAAGCAAGATATTCTTAATGAAATATTTATTCTACTTCTAATGACCTAGTCTAGTAATTGTGCGCAAGAACGTTGAGGCAGTCTAGGATGTGATTGAGAATGAATCACGTTTCATCCCGAAGATTGTCTACAACAACTTGGGTGCGTTGGCAATGTTTATAAAACATTTCATGAGTTAGCAAAATAAAGGATTGTTGGGTCCTAATGGCGGAAGTGGTGAGAAGATGGAAGGAGGATTTGGGGGAAATGTGGGAAGTTGTAGTGGAAGAGGAGGTTCTATAGTCGGAAGGGGTGGAGGTTCATTGGGAAAACGTTCAATGAAGTCAAAGGATGGTCTAGGTGGTGGAGGGTTTGTAGTTTTAGGAGGAAGATCTTCTAGTGAATCAAAGAAAGCTTGAGGAGAAGAGGGAGGAGTGGAAAACAAAAGTTTGATGGGGTCTAAGCTTATAGCTAATGGTGAGGAGTGTTTGGATGGTTGGGTTGGAGCCGGTGGAGGAGAGGTCAAGGGTGGTGGTGTTGACTTTGGGGTGAGTAGTACTTTGCTTGGTGAGATTCCCGGAGTTATTATGGGGGATAGTGGTGATGAAGCATTTGGAGTTGATAGAGGAGCCGAATGATAATCTGTGGGTGGTAATAGAGCATGATAAGGAGGGGACAATGGTCAAGGGTTAGAGAAACAACAAGGACGTACACTAATCCTAGCGGTGCGCTTAAGGTTAAGTTTCTTTTCTGTAGGCATTGTTCAATGTTTCTTTGTATATGTTTGGATCAAGCTTTTTATAGAAAATATTTTTAGAGTTCAATGCTTTGCTTGATATGTTGGAGAAGATCTAATGATTGGATTTCTCTAGAGTCAACTTCTAAACCCCTAGGACTGATAGGCTTGATTTGGATGTAATTTTTTATGGTAGAGGTTAGAGATTCGAATTTAAATGTACTATAGTACAATGTTGTCGGTTCTGTTAGAAGAAGGGAACCGGCTTTGTAAAGTCAAGGGAACCGGCGTCTGCATTTTTTTTGTATGATATGATGTTAGAGGTGCAGTTATCTCGACAAAAAATAACAAATAGATATGCTTGAGAAAACCCAAAGTCTCCTTATTTTGATGTAGCTACAATTGAACGTGTTTGAAATGACAAATTGACCATGTTTTTCCTTATAGACGTTCAAGAGACAAATGTGATGCAAGTGAAAAAAAAAACGTTTTTATTTTTGTATTAAACAATGCAGAATTCTGAGAGTTGTAAAAATGCGTTCGGGTTTTATTTGATAAAAGGTAAAAAATAGTAGTTTATATATAGAATATTAAATGTTAATACAAATAATGTCTAAAAACGTTATTTATATTTTTCGACCTCTCAATTTCTTAATAATAACAAAAATGTAAAAACGTTTACGATAAAAATAAACGTTCATAAATTATTAATCTTAAAATTCTATTTCTAAGATTAGTGATTACTTAAGGTATTAACAAACAAAATCATTAAGCATGATTAGTGATCAAGAAAATATTTTTCTCTTAACCTTCACTTTTATTCTACAAAAGTATTTTCACAACAGATACATGTACAAAATATTTTATAATTAAAAGAAAAGTTTTATTTAAAAAAGTTAAATTTGAAATTTAAATTTCCCCCCCAAAATGGAAGGTTCCATACCAGATACAACCTTCACCATAAAAAGACAAAACAGGAGCGTAGTCTATGTGGCGGACCCCTTATAGGTCTGGCGGCCCCCAGATATATCTGGGACCGCCGGGACCGCCCCCAGGTGACCGTTGGAACTCCTAGCTATAAATACCGCACTATTGCTGGCAGAAAAACACACCTCTTTGCACAAATGTTTCTGATAACTTTCTCTTTCAAAAAACCTTCTTTCTCTCTTTAAAATATCTTGATCACTAACATCCTTAGATCTTGTTTCAAGTGATCTAATCTCTTCTCACCTTCCTCACTCTTCTATCAAGTGCAAGAGAAGAACATTCGTATTCACCAAGAAACGAAGTGTTATTTAGTGATCTCTCCTTTCTTCTTCTAAGTACCAAATCTCTATTGTAATTATCTTGTGTATTAGTGTGATTCGGATTGGTGTAAATCAGATAGTGTAGATTTTGTGATTGTGTATATCTTGTGAAGTGGTAGATTGGTTCTAGCTAAGATTAGGACTCGACATTTAGCTTAGTGTCGGAAAACAACGTAAGCGACGTGTAAACGGTTTTCTCCGCCTAAAGGGAGCTTGTTGACATAGTGAAATCTCGAGTAAGATACACGAGGAGTGAAGTAGGGCGAAAAGGTGCTTCATTGTTCTTTTCCTTATCTCTTCATTATTATTATCATTATTATTTAGTCCTAGCTTAGATTGTTATATTGTTGGTTCATATTTTTGATTGGTTAAACATACAACTTGAATCTAAATATTTTGAAAGCAAACTTTTAAAACGTAAAACGAACATGTAAACTATTCAACCCCCCCGTCTAGTTTCCACAATTGGTATCAGAAGCCAAGGTCACTCAAGATTTTTAAAATATATTGTATTTTAAAGCTTGGATCGATCTATGGATTCCGACAAATATCTAGAAGTGCAATCCATGCAAAGACCACCACTTTTTAAAAGTGATAGTTTTATTTATTAGAAAAATAGTTTCGAGATATATGTTAAATCAAAAGATCTAGATCTTTGGCATGTTATTACTAACGGTGATTTTCAACCCATTATTCAAAATCCGGAAATCAAACTTGATGAGGTTGTCCCTTTTGATAAACAAACCGATGATCTTAAAAGAAGACTTGCGAAAAATAATGAAGCCAAAATGGTTATTCACAATGCTTTGCTAAGAAAAGAATATGAAAGAATTTTCATGTGTAATACGGCACAAGATATTTGGAAAACTTTGTTAATCACCCATCAAGGTAATAATCAAGTAAAAGATAATACGATCAACCTTTTGGTCCAACAATATGAACAATTCGTCATTTTCGAAGACGAATCCATAGATAGTGCTTTTGCTAGATTTAACACTATTATTACTAGTCTAAAAGCTCTTGATGAAGGTTATTCTAGCAAGAATTATGTTAGGAAGTTTTTTAGGGCTCTACATCCTAAATAGAGAGCAAAGGTCACGGCGATTGAAGAGTCGAAAGACTTAACATCACTGTCTATTGATGAGCTCATTGGAAACCTCAAAGTCCATGAGATGATCATCAAGAAATATTCCGAAATAATCAAAGCTAAAGGAGAAAGGAGATCTCTAGCTTTAAAGGCTAAGAATGAATCTAGTGATGAGGAGTGTTCGACTTCCATAAGCGAAGACAAAGAGTACGCCATGGCGGTAAGAGACTTCAAGAGGTTCTTCAAAAGAAGAGGAAGATTTGTTAGACAACCAAGGAACGATAAAAAGACTTTTTAAAGAAACCGAGACGACAAAAACGACAAGAGTGAAAGGAAGTGTTTTAGATGCGAAGATCCAAATCATCTTATTGGAGAATGTCCAAAGCCACTAAGAGACACGAACCAAAGAGCATTCGTTAGAGGTTCTTGGAGCGTTAGCGGTGAAGAAGATGATGAAAAGATTAAAGACGAAGCATGTCTAGTAGCTCAAGCACCAAATGAGGTATATTCTGAATCTTCTTACTTTAGTGATAAAAACTCATCAATAGATGATTTAGCTTTAGATAATGAATATGATAAACTATGCAAAATGAGTTTAAAGATAATCACTAAAAACAAAAGATTAAAAGCCACTAGAAATAGCTTAGAAAATGAGCTTAGAGAATTAAAAGATAAATTATCCACACTTGAGAAAAACAAAGGAATTGATCTTGAATGCATAAAATGTCAATCACTTAAAACCGAGAATGAAAAGCTTAAAGAGGAAGCTCTTAAACTAACCAAGTTTGAAAAGAGCACACATTGCTTAAATGAAATGTTAAGTAATAAAAAACCCTCCGATGATAAATTAGGTTTAGGGTTTAATTCATTTGAAGCATCATCTAGTGGAACTAAGGAAATAAAATTTGTTAAAGCTCAAAAAAGGCGTCATCTGATGGAGGTCCCATAAATAAGGGCGGCCCTCAAAGTGTTTAGGCGGCCCCCAAAGCAATTATGGGACCGCCACCAGTTGGTACACCTGGATCTGAGAAAAGTGTGTCTATTCAAAAATATATTTTGGGTCCTAGATCAAAACACATAATTGTAAATAACGTCAAAGTTTTCGTTGCTAATGATAATGTAGTTAAACAATTATACAAACCATTGTCAAAACCCGGAGTTGGATTTTCAAAACCAAACCTTAGATCAAAAACTCAACCACTTAAAAGAGTCAATAATAATTATCCTCGTGCTAAAACACCGCAACCAAAAAGGAACATTGGTCGACAAAACCAACATCATGGCTTTCACGTAACTTGGAACAACTTCCCTCGTCAAAGTTATATGCCATGGGAAATGTGTCTTCCATTTCTACATCCCAACCAATTGCATCAAATACAAAGGATGTTTAGTACTAACAACTTTGGACCCATGAGATATTGGGGACCAAATGTTTAAATTATTGTTTTATATAAATAGATATGCCTTGGAGTCGACTTGGAACCCGACGAATGGATTAAGGATAGCGGATGCTCTAAACATATGACGGGTAACCGAAAGCTTTTCTCCACCTACAAGGCATACGATGGAGGTAACGTCATTTTTGGTAGTAATCTTCATGGTAACATCATTGGCAAAGGTACAATTTCTAATGACTCTCTCAATATAGATAATGTAGAACATGTTGATAACTTAGGAATTAACTTGCTAAGTGTAGGACAAATATGTGATAATAAGTGTAGAGTAACTTTTTCTGAACATGATAGTGAAATTACTAAGGACGGTAAAGTCATAGGTAGAGGTATTAGGAAGAAAGGTTTATATGTGATGAAATTAGGAAATAAGCCAAACGACAAAATTTGTCTTGCAACGATTAATGAAAATTCCACATTGTGGCATAGGAGATTAGGTCACGCTAATATGTGTCTCATTCAATTGTTATCATCTAAGGAACTAGTTAGAAACTTACCCAAGCTTAAGTTTGATCAACATTTTTGTGATGCTTGCAAAATTGGAAAACAAGCTCACACTAGTCATAAAGCTAAGAATATAGTCTCAACGACTAGATGCTTAGAACTCCTCCACATGAATCTTTTCGGTCCATCCTCCTTACGGAGTTACGGAGGAAACCGCTACACCTTAGTCATAGTAGATGACTACTCTAGGTATACTTGGACTAGATTCCTTAAGGATAAAACTGAAGCCTTCGATCAATTCAAAATATTTAGTAAGAAAATTAAAAACCAATTAGGATGTAAAATAGTGTCAATAAGAACCGACCACGATAGAGAATTTGATAATGAGGTGCAATTTAGAGAAGTTTGTAATGCTAATTGTATTACACATAATTTCTCGGCTTCACGCACTCCTCAATCTAATGGTGTGGTTGAAAGGAAAAATAGGACACTTCAAGAAATGAGTAGGACTATGTTGAATGAGCAATCATTACCACAAAAGTTTTGGTGTAACGCCGTAGATACTTCAACATACATTCTCAACCGAATCCTAATTAGAGCCATCCTAGGAAAAACACCTTATGAACTCTTGAGAGGTATGAAACCTACTCTTGACTATTTTAGAGTGTTTGGAAGCAAGTGCTTCATTTTAAACACCAAAGACTACCTTACCAAGTTTGACCCAAAGTCACACGAAGGTGTCTTTTTAGGATACTCCCAAAATAGCAAAGCCTACATCATTCTAAATAAACACACTAGGAAAGTCAAAGAATCACTCAACGTGACATTCGATGAAACTCCTCCACCCTCTAAGACATCACCCTTGGTGGATGATGACTTAGATGAAGAAGAAGCAATTAAGGTTACCGAAAAGAAAAACTTAGAAAATGACATTGAGGATGAAACTTTAAAGATTGACGAAATAGTCAATATTAAGGAATCTAGGAACCATCCATTAGAGAATGTCATAGGAAACCTTAACCAAAGAACCCTTAGGTCACAAGCCCAAAACCAAAGTAACTTCTTTTGTTTTATATCAACTATAGAACCTAAGAACGTGAATGAAGCCTTAGCGGATAAAAGTTGGATAGTCGCCATGCAAGAAGAATTAAATCAATTCATTGCTAACGACGTTTGGGAGTTAGTTCCACAACCTAGGAATATGACAATCATAGGAACTAAGTGGGTGTTTAGAAATAAGTTAGACGAGAATGGTATTGTTTCTCGAAATAAGGCTAGGTTAGTTGCTCAAGGCTATAATCAACAAGAGGGCATCGATTATGATGAAATTTATGCCCCAGTTGCTAGACTTGTGTCAATTAGGATACTATTAGCTTATGCGTGTGCTTTAAATTTTAAGCTATTCTAAATGGATGTAAAAAGTGCATTCCTAAACTGTTTTATCAATGAGGAGGTATACGTGGCACAACCTCCAGGATTCATTGACTTTGAAAAACC
>BQNB010050245.1:8973-21317 GCA_026074375.1 Tanacetum coccineum | reverse complement strand
AATAGTTTGCAATGAAACAAACACTTGATCTTGTAGCGATATGATGCTAGCTAAAATATGCTAGATAAATTGGGGACATTGAAAGAAAGGATAATGCAATAAATAATAAGATTTCTCTATGGTGTTCTATGCTACAAACGACTACACAAAACTTTCACGTATCATCTCCTCATTACCAAGATTATTCAACCCGACTCGAATCCACTCGGAGTCCGACTCATTAAACCAAGAAAAAATATCTGACCAAATTGGTACGATTTCCACCCACACCATCAACATCTTGATATACCCCGTGAGCATCACTAACCACTTATCAATACATGCACTAATCACTTATCGATACATGCAAGAATAACATTAATAATCTACTAAACAACCCAAAAATTTAAAATAGGTTAGCATGATTTAACACCTCGTTTCCTTCTCAAGCATCCACAAATCCATTTGTATGCCATTGTCCATAAACGTCATCACGTGCAATATTAATTAAAAAAAATAAAAACTTAAACGAAGAAGAAGAAACTAACAGTGAGGAACAATCCTGAATGTGGAGAATTATTCACAGAAAATAGAGTGGGGTGTGTTGTTGTGTGTGAGTTTATATATGTTTTGCCAAATGGACAGTTACAAAGTTGAAGTGACCTTTTAAACGGGTTGATTATTATGAAAAAAATGTATACATTTAAGATCATTTAAGATTAGGTTACAGGCTTGTAAAAAAACGAGCTACCGCGAACTTCTTTGTACCAGCGTCCTCAGTTTTGTACTTGCGTTCCAACGACTCCCATAATTCTTTGGCAGTCGTGGTCTTGCAGTACACGTTGTACAAATCATCCACCAAACCATTCAGAACATAGTTGTGACACAAAAAGTCTGAATGTTTCCATGCTTCCACAGCTTGAACAACATGTGCATTAGAGGGTTGACCTTCTTTAGGAGGTTCCACCTGAGGTACAGTCTCCTTTAAGAACCGCGCAAGGTTCAAAGTAGTGAGATAGAAGAACATCTTCCGTTGCTACCTCTTAAAATTTTGCCCATTGAATTTTTTCTGGTTTTTCAGCATGATTAGCAATTTTGTTGGTAACCGGCGCACAAGTTACATTCACAGGAGCAGTCACATTAGTTTTGTTTGTCATCCTGAAAATCAAACACAAACAGTTAAACAACTGTTATAAATCGGTATCTGCTTGTACCGGATCTGCTTCAAAGAAACTCAATCGTGGTTTCAGTGAATCAAACAGACCAGTTTAATAGAAACATAATCTTGGTTTCAATATAAACTGATAAGAATAACTGCTTAAAAAACATTTTAGATCTGTAATCCAAATCTGTATATTAAAATCTGTTTAATTAAAACTGATTTCCAAAGAAACTCAACTTGGTTTCGACAGAAAACAGTTTATAATGATAAAATCTGTTAATAATAATTAATCCGATTTTAAAAAAGTGTTTTAAATTCGGTTAAACCGAATCTGTTTTAAGATTGTAAGGAAACTGTTACACTTTTATTAATAAAATCGAATTATAATAACTAAATTAAATTAACAGAAAATAAATTGCAGAAAATTAAATAACAGACAGAAAGGGGTAGAAGCAGAAGAGAGACTCTATGAACGTTAAATAAAATAAAGCAGTAAACGGTCGAGTAGCGAGGCTCGTGTTTAACACGATTCCCTTAAAACAGATTCGTCGTCTGTTTGCTAGGGTACAACGTTCAAAGCTGTTGTACAGCCGGACCTGACAAACTTGCCTGAAAATCACGGAAGCACTTCGCAGTTTCTGATCAAAAAAGACTTTTGAATAGGAGTTGCGTTTTTCTCTGTGAAAACTGAATGAGGTGAAGGCAATATTTGCCTAACTTAAGCAAATATGTTATTTCTATAACACGATTTGCATATAATCATAACACATAAATTATTCTGTTAAGACTTAGCCACAAAGTCTAAATCTAAAACGAAATCAGCAGAAAAAAGATACCTGCATTGGCGAGATTTCAGAGCTGCATTCGTGTCCGCAGGCTCGCATGAGTTCAGAAGCTTCGAACCCATTTCGGCCCAGAAATCCTTTTTTCTGCACCCCCTGTGCGCGCGCACGTAGGTGTGGGAGCATAAACCAACAAAGAAATTTGAAAGTCAATACAAAGATTTCAATATATACATGCTTTCATTTCACTCTTTGGGCGATGTGGGACATTTCAATTTCTAAGATTTTGTGTTTCATGTGCCTCACTTTGAGACACGATATCTCATTCATATTAACTCCATTTTGGACATACTTTAGCCCGTTGCGAAGCTCTCTTCGAGGAGAACGCAAAACCACAAGCTAAAATAAATATATATAACATATACATATATTAAATAATGTCCAAAGTTTGCAAAAACTCATTTTGCAAAACTAATTTTTCCAACACCCGTATCATTGATTAAGGCTACGTGTTTTACTATCAATAAAAATTTAATCCATAAATCCCACTGAACGAGGTTGTGAGAAACAACTTTAAAATAAAAAACTAGGTACTGTATTGTGAGAGAATCACAAAATGATTTTTAAAATATAGTTATAATCTTTTATCTAGTAAAGAAAAATGTAAAATGAGGACTTTGTATTTCAATAAGTGATTTGTCACGACAAAAATGAATACTTCATATTACAAGTGACTTTGCAACACAATAAGTGACTTATATATTTTAAATGAAAGTCTGTTTGGGATTGCTTATCGAACTCCTTTTCAAGAGCACGTAATATTATAACTATATTATTATTGTTTTTTTCGTTTTGGAATATTGTAATTACTGGTGAGTGAATGTGGTATGTTTGTAGGCTGTAAACATACTATTATAGCAATTTCAAACTTCCACAAGATAAACATTGATAACTTTTCTGACTAATATTAATAATAGACCCCGTGCGTGCATGGGGCTTTGACATAAATTACACTAACAGATTTTTTCATGGCATTTGTCTTGTACGAAAGCATCATCCAATAATTTAGGCACAATTAAGATTTGTAAACATCACCCAAGCAATGCTTTTGGCAAAAAGAAAAAAAAAACCAGTTTACTTATGTTTTAACGGGAATAAATGGTAAGATTAACCGGGTTCCGGGTTCGGGTTTGTTTCCCCGGGTCGATTCTATGGAAACGGGTTTTCTGTACTCCTCGATCGTTACAGCGGGGGGCGAGCTGCCAAAAGTGTTGTAAGCCCAACGGTGGGCTTATTTTCTTAGAGTCCAGTTGTGTACATGTTAGGCCCATTTCCTACTACTTTCATTTTATTTTTTCCTTATACCACCATGTCTTCTCTATTTACGTAGTTGGTAACCCATTATTCTGTATAGATCTTTCACCGCCTCTTCTACCTACCGGTCATCGTCGTCGTTGGTATGTACTTTTTTACCGTATGTTGTTTAAGATTCATTGGTTAGGATTTCCATATTGTTCTCCTATTGTGTTTTGCAATAGTTTATGTTGTTTGATTTGTATGTAGTCGATTTACTAATGTCTACTTCATGCCGTTTGTGCTTTTTATTCATTGCCGTGTCTATTATTGCCCTTTGTTAGTGCCTTGGTTTGTTGCTCTGTTTATATTGCTTTTTTGCTTTATTGCTATATGTGTGGCTGTTGTTTATAGTCTTAAATGAAAACTAAAAGAAAATTAGTTGCTAAATGTGTTGCTACGGGTGGGGGTAGTCCCGTATCGAATATAGGTTCAGATAGTGTTAAGAGTGACATGCCCGACACTATTAATGTTGTTAGTCGTGATACTTACACTGTTAACGACGATGTTACGTCCAAGAGACAATGTATACAGCAGTCGGATTGTGGTCCGGTATGTGGCTTTGCGAGTTCTGTTTCTTTCAATGAGCCTGGGGTGCTTAGACATCAACAGTGTTCTACTAGACGTGCCGAGTGTCGGCCGGGAAGTAATGCTAGCTTGCCTGAACTTTCGGGTTGTCCATGCGTTCTCGAGAATAGTCAATCATCAGTGAGGTCAAATGTGGTCTCTACTTCCAATGTTACGGATACCTGCTTAGGAAACTGTATATTAGTTGGATACCCATACTACAGGTTTGTTGCTTTCGTTTCTTCCTTCGGATATATTCATCATGTTGTCTGCATTCTTTTGACACTTTATGTTTTGCGATTGTCATTGGAGATATGCCACTACGACAGCTGCTACAAATTTAGGGTGTTGACAGGTGCAGTGGAGATACGGGATCTATTGGGTGTGGGTTTGGTGCCTTCTACTCTTTTTTTGTAAATAATAAAAAAAAAAATAAAAAAAAAAAAAAAAAAAAAAAAAAAAAAAAAAAAAAAAAAAAAAACAAAAAAAAAATAAAAAAAAAAAAAAAAAAATAAAAAAAAAAAAAAAAAAAAAAAAAAAAAAACAAAATATAATAAAAAAAATGGCAATGTTTTATCTTAACTGACCATTATCTAGAAGTTTCAGAGCAATTTAGACATATACCTGTATGGATTCCTCTTAAGCTTTTTTGCAACTGATAGCAGCGTCTCCATGTACTTGGAATAATTTATGTACCAAAAATCACAGATATAAATAATGCACTATAAAAAATAGAATCAATAGAGTAGTGAAAGGAAAGCATATGTACTTGAATAGTAACATCATGATCCTCTTCGTTACTTGGTGTTGGGGTATAATCCATTAGCTCCATCAAAATCACTAAACATTCATTTGAATGAGCCCTGTAATCATGTTCACATGTAGTTGGTTACGAACAGTAGCAAAAGACAATGTAAACATATACTTAATTACTATTTGTATGTGAAAAATCCCCATAACTCCATATAAGCACCCTACAGAACATATGAATATGTAATTACTCTTTGGTGATGTGTTTGTTGCAAATATAAGAAGGGATTTCCAGTCTTCGCGTCATAATGCTTCATCTTTATTCTTTTCCATGTTTGTGCAGGCTTTGCTACAAAAAGACAAAGCAGGTATTAGTGGCATTCTTTGGTTTGACTTCTGGCTATTTGCATACATTATATATACTATCAGTCATGATTCACGTATCTACATTCATTTATATATATTTCAATGTACCATATCTACTAACGGGAAGTGCAAACATTTCAATGATTTGATATCCCTCTTGCCTGTTGTTTTTGTAGTAAGAAAATTACATTTGTAGTGTTGGTGACATCTTTTATAGGTGGAAACTTTCAAAGCTGATAAGCTTATGGAGTCATACAGAGTATGTCATTTATATATTTGCAATGAAACGGGTCAAATGGGCTCAATAATGAAAAGGCGTGCATACCTGAGATATCCTACTTTCAAATACGCTGATCATCTTCTTTATATCGCGTGGAGTTTTCTCCAAAGAGCTTCGCTTAACAGGTTCACCTGCTAATTAAGGAGACAGTGATTTCTTTTTTCAGCAATCGTTGATCTTGCAAAGTTAACGTCACCTGAAGATGCATTATGCAATCTTTTACGTACTTCAGCTTGTAGTGATTAAATTTCATTGTCCTTATCTATATTCAGTTCCAATGTGAAACTAACTATCAACAACTGCACCTATTTAATCTCTTAGTTTTCCTCTATACATTATCATCTTAGTTTAAGGGTGTTTGGATTAGCCTATTTTATGGGCTTATTTGAACTTAGAAAAAGCTGATAAGCTTACTTTTTCAGCTAACGACTTACTCAATTTAAGTTCTAAAACTCGACCTGATAAGCTCATAATCCCACTTAGAAAACATTAGCACATGAGCTTTTCCGATATCAAAAGGTACATAAGCCCGGAAAACAAACCATTCCAAACACCTCCTTAAATTAGTCAAACTTAACGAAAGCTCATCCACTTGATCTCAAACAACACACACTGTCATTTTCCCATAAATTAGAGTTAACCCTTATATCATTTAGACCATATAATGTCATATATTAGTTTGACCATCAAAAAGTTAAATCCCTACTAAATAAAAATCTAACAAATACCCAATTGAATATACACATAATCGTAATCTTATCCTTAAAAAAGATGATACCTTGAGTAAATCAGTATTGATTTTCCTTATAAGTGGTTTAGAGAAACCATAACTTCCGGAACCTGTCATCTGATCAAGTGCAACATCCATTCGGGTCAAACCCTTCTGCAAAACCATCAAAAAAGATGATTAGATTAATGTCTCATGCTTGTAATGAAGCAAGTTAAGTTAGCAATGTGCCTTCCTGTAACAAAAACTTGGAACTAAATCAGCCATAACCCTATAAATCACGTCATATACTGTAACATAAAAAAAGGGAATGCACTCTACTTTTTTATTATAAACAAAAATCCATACATAAAAAACTAACAACTCACCGCCAAGAGTTTATAATAAACAATTGAAAAGAAAAACTAAAATCCATACATGAAGAATCAGATTGAAAACAAAACATGATCAAAAGATTTGAAAAACTCACTGTGATTTCATGTTAATGAGACAGATATGAGAGACATGCTATAGCATATATTTTCCCCAAATTTACAAAATCAAAATAAAAGAAAAACACATAAAATCAAGTTTGGTTACTTGTAACTGAAAGTTATAATGGTGAATTGAAGCTTTAAAATTGGTATTTTGGTTTATTTTTAACTGAAAGTTACAATGAATATCGAACCACAGTAGTCTTGTAAGCAGCAGGGTTTTGTACACATGGCTGTGTGAGTAATACAAAGCATTTAAAGATACAGCCCCATTAAATTAAGGGGCTGCATCTTTTAGTGTAATAGACACGTATAGGGTGGGGTTCTTTTCAGAACCAAATAAATGTACAGAACTGCGAGAACCATCTACAACCAATCATTTCTTTTCTAATATTAAAACTTTTCTTTTAAATCAAAAGGGCATAATAGTAATATATCTTTTTGTCATATTTTAAAATTTCAAAACATAAACCGTTTTTTTGTGATTCCTAGATTTTAGAAAGCTTGATTTTTTTTAATTCTAAACTTGCTTCTTCACTGAAAAACATTTTTTTCTTTTTCTTTTGTTATTATAACGATACACAAAACTAATTTTTTTTTCATATGTAAGGTTTATTACTAGAATTTCAAATTTTCAAACTATCACATAAAATCACTATGAAAAAACACTTGTGCATCTCGTATATGACATGTAATCTCATAAAACACTAAATTTCTAACAATAGGAAATGCATAGACATTGAAAATTTTGATTATCAGATTTACACATATTAAAGAATAGAAAAATCAAATATCATATAAAAGTCACTCCAAATACAAATGTCAATTACAAAACAAAACTTGTTAATGCTTGCATTCGTACACTGATCATTTTTTCCTCGATCGGCAATATTTGATACTAAAGAATGCACATCCGGAAGCATCATTTTAATTTTCTTCACATATACACTACATGTGCGTTCCGTATGTAAATGTGCACATGTGTCGTCATCTTCATTGTGTTACTTGTCCTCATCGTACGCAAACTAACTTTATCATGCTCATCGATATGCATATTTGTATTGTGGTATCGTAACCATCGTATTCTTTCAATTAAAATCTGATCAAAACAATAATTTAGTATATCAAATAATGACAAATGACCAAATATTTTGCATGTATATACATGGAAAACTATGATAGTATACATGGAAAACTATGATAGTAAGTAACTAGTGACAACCAAATTCAAAGAATAAATTCTTGTTTATGGGTTGCACATGTGTTTTTAACATCAAATATATTAAAACAAACATGCAATGAACAATAACAATTAGGCATGATATTTTTAATTGGAAACGAGTAGCTTTTTTATAAGCACTCTTAATCACGTACTTTTACATAAAACTAAAAACTACGAGATAAGAGATGTTTCCAGCATGTTTTTATGTGCACGTACTATCGAAGTCCAGCAAGAAAAATAATGACCGGCTCTTATCTCGTAGTTTTTAGTTTTATGTAAAAGTACTTGATTATAAGTGCATATAAAAAACGAGTTCCATTCAGCCATAACCAACAACAGAAATGAGTGAAACGGATCCAAACCTAATCCTCTGTATTCATAAATATATAAAGCTTTTTGAAATTAATTTTTAAACTAAATGCCATTAACTAGGAAAGGTATAAAAAAGTCAAAGTTCAAGCGATCAAAAGTTCAAATTGAAAGTAACCAACAAACTTGTAACCAACACCAAAAATATGTATTCTAAACTTACCTGTTCGTGGCTTCATGCACAACTATTCTTTGTGCGCATGTATTTTTAACCTTTTTGCACATGTATTTTAGTAGCCTCCATCACTTTAAATGCAAACATCCATAAACAAAATATGCAACTTCAAAACAAAAATCAATTTTATACGCAAAGCATATTTAAAGCTACTTACAAAGTAAACCACACCAAAAAAATACTCATGCAAACTAAATACTACATATCACAAACTGTAGTAAATATATAATGAGTATGAATTTGTCATGTAGGCATAAGAATTAAGAAAACACATATGCATATGTTCATGTGCCCAATGCAAAATGAAATGGTTTACAATTAATTTGAGCAGCAAGCCAATTTTACATCTCATCAATTGATAAAAAACGGATTTTCAAAACCAATTCTAGTAATCTATACGAGAAACTAAATTAAAAAAAACTATTTTGTTAAGAGTAGAACAATCGATTTTGTGAATAAAGTTATGGACAAACAATTTCAAATGTTATCATAGAGGTTGTGTGAGAGAGAAATTAGAGCGTGTACCGATCTCGATTTACTGAACCAAACATACAAAAGAGATTAAAACTGAAACATTCTAACAAATGAATAGCAAAAACTTCAAATTAGTAAAATATACCTTTTTCTATAGAATTTCTAAAGCATGATGCACCTGTAACAATCATCCAATGCGACCGTTAGTTTTCTCCTCGTCAAATACATCTATACGCACTTGTATCTCTTAAACTTTAATCGCGTATGAGACCATTAGTTTTCATCTCTCATTCTGTTGTATGATCTTCAAACATAAAACAAGAAATTAGTTAGAACCGACAATATGAAATAAGTATATAGAATATTTGAAACTAATATCCATGTGAATAATAGGCAACTTCCTTTATATTAAAAACCAAAGTATCAGATCCAAAAATCAAGCTTTGCTTTATACGCACATATGTGTACCTAAGACCCATTATGACAAGAAACAACTAAGGCCAATAAAAATAAACCAGTATCCTCGCATAATCATATTACATGTTTTAGATTAATTATTTTAATACATAAACCATAGCAGATCTAATACCAGTAACAAGCTAAATAACACTTACATTATGAGAGAATCGAATTCAACAATACACCCTCGCTATAATTCAAAATTGATTACGTTTTTTACGTTTTCAAGCAATACTGATAACATATAATCGAAAAAGAAAATCGAAAACACAACATATATCAAATAAAAGATCGAACCTTTAATAATATATTGGTAATCGGTGGTGTGTGTCTTGTTGTCACCATTATTAATTTGGCCACAAGAACAATCATCATCTCCATTAAAATTTAGTTTAGAGAAAAAAAAGGAGTTGAGGAACAAAATGGGATGACGGTTTTTGGTTTGGAGAGAAGTGAGACAAATTTTAGGTTTAGAGATAATTATGGAATTTTTAATATCATTGAAATTGATATAATGCAAAATACCTAAAAGGCCCTTGCGAAAATTATGTCTAAAATACAAGTGATAATTAATTATCTAAATTCTGATTGGTCATTCCTGGTTCTCGCAGTTCTGTACTTTTATTTGGTTCTGAAAAGAACCTCACACTATATGTGTGTGTGTGTGCGCGGGCGGGCGGGCGGGCACACTAAACATTGATATATAGGTAGTGACACATTAAACATTTTGACACATTAATATTTTGACACATTTGTAATCACAATATAGTGACACAGTAAATCTTTTGACACATTTGTAACGTGACGTCAAAATTATTGATACATATATAGTGACCTAATTTTTTTTAGTACATTTGTAGTGACACACAATGTTTCTCTCACTAATTTTTTCTGATATATGTATATAGTGACACACTAATTTTTATAACACATTTTTAGTGACAAATTAAATGTTTTGACACACTAAATTTCATAATACATATCTAATGACGCACTATAAAAAAGTTAAAAGTTAACTGACACACAACAAAAATGTGCGATGTGTCGAACGAATTGAAATGAATTACTAATAAAATTACAAAAGACAAATTTTTTTTAAAAATGACGTATGGTGCATAAAGAGTTACATAAAAAAGAACTATACACATATCATAAATCACATAAATTGAACTTAAATGGTGATTAAAGAGACTTAAATGAGGAGTTGAATGTCAAAAATGCCCATACTAAAAAAGTGCAAACCAACCCCAAAATATAACTGCCCATCATTTATGTAACACCCCCATTATAACATATAGCAGCGGAAGCTAATCTGAGGTATTACTTCATGGATACAACAATCATAATCATAGAAAATGACTCAAAAGAGACGTTGTTCAAAAGATACGTTATCATTTAAAATCAGAGTTTTACAAAGGCAGGTCCCAAAATCTAGTTACATATAATATTATATAAATATATATAAATATATATATATATATATATATATATATATATATATATATATATATATATATATATATATATATATATTGGCATTTTCTTTGCAGAACCATTTTTTTGTACAGAACCAGCATTTTTACTCCTAATAATGCATGATGTACATTATATCAATGCAGGATGTCATTTTTGTAAATATTTACAACTTATTTTAGAAAAATAAAATAAATTAAAGGCAAATCAGGTATTTTGTATTTATCCCTAAAAAAGTGCAAACCAACCCAAAATATAATTGCCCATCATTTATTTTTTTAGATCTCACCCTTTTTTCTCCTAACCCAAAAAAACATCGAACTATTTTTTTCCAGATCTATCAATTGAACGAAGAGGAAGACGTGCGATTAGGACGATGACAACGAGTGGTTTAAATTCGATTTTGTAGATCGATTCTTCTGCCACCAAAAAAATAAATATCACCAATCTATTTGAAACGTCACAAATGTCTTTGGATCTATGTCATATGAATCTGAGATTTACAAAGTTAGTAAGTGGTTTAAATTCGATTTTTTTTGTGTGACAATCGATTTTGATTTTGTATTGGTTTTTAATGCTATTTTTTAATTGACATATCAATAACCAATAAATTATTAATAAATTATCAATAACCAATAAATTATTAGTAAGTGGCTGGCTAACATAATCCTCTTCTCGCAGATTACCATTCAGAAACGCAGTCTTCACATCCATTTGGTATACGACCATGTTCATATGAGTAGCAAACGCGAGAAAAATCCTTATAGCCTCTAATCTCGCAACCGGAGCAAAAGACTCTTCAAAATCGATTCCCTCCTCTTGACGGTAACCACGAGCTACTAATCGAGCTTCCCAGTTCGTCTAGTTTCACTTTGTAGATCCACTTCAAAGTAATCACCATAACTTTGTCTGGTCGGGGTACGAGCTCCCATACTTCAAGTCGTTCGAACTCATTAAGTTCTTCTTGCATTGCTTCAATCCAACAGGCTTGAGTCAAAGCATCTTTATACGTCTTGGGTTCAACAGCAGTGAGGAAAGCATCGTAGTAACAGAAAAGAGCTTGCTCATGTAATTGCAGCCGAGTGGAAACTGGTCTAGCGAGTTCACCGATTATGTTTTCAAGTGGATGATCCTTAGTCCATTTGCTATTGTGTTCAGAAATTTGGTGATCAGGGTGCACAATTGTATGAATAGAATCCGATGATGAAGATTGATCAGAGGGGATTTCTGGAATTGGAACACCAAAGTACGGATCATTACCCATATGTGCAACTTCAATATCATGATTATCTTCTTCAACATCGTTCGGAATGACGGGAGGTTCGGTTTCGGGTGTTGTTTGAGAATTACTTGGAGATGGTGCATCTTGGTCAACTGTAGTTGATGAAGGTGAACCGGTTGAGTCAGCAAGAACTGGAGCAATTACTTCATTAATTGGAGCAACAACTTCAGGAGCTGGATGATCAACACTAGGTGAAGGATTGAGAAATTCATCGAACAACGGTTGAAACAGCATATCCCAGTCAGTTCGCCACTGCAGTCAGCTCATCAAAGTCAACGTGAATGGTTTCAATTATTCGTCTGGTACGTCTGTTGTAAATCCGGAATGCTTTCTTCGTGGGTGCATAGCCAATGAAAATACCTATATCGGCCTTCGGTTGTAACTTGCCCAAGTTCTCGCTATCATTCGTTGGGTAGCAGAGTGCACCAAACACATGAAGATACGATAGGTC
>BQNB010050244.1:0-41604 GCA_026074375.1 Tanacetum coccineum | reverse complement strand
AATTCTAACGGGAAAAAGGGGGGTTTTTTAGCCTGAGAGACTGGCACAGTTTGGTTGTTGTCTATAATCAATTCAAGCCACTTTAACCTACACAAGCTAATTAACAAAAGATGAAAGAGCGGTCAAACCTTATATAAGAAAAATGTATTAACCATTATTATTCCGATTAGAACGTTGGTTTATTTATTTAGTGCAATGATGTCTTCTCTCGAGGTGGCATATCATTCATAAGACTTAGGCATTACATCATCCTAAGACCTAGACACAATAATTTTGTCATAATTAAAGCATCCGCATAAAGCATCCTTATTTGCTGATTATAATTTATCTTAGGGATTAAAGCAATGGTGATCTTGTTAAACCCTATCTCATAGACTTTACCCACTTACCGCTTAATGACAACTTATACACTAGTAGTCCACTTGTCTAACTATCCAATAGAATCAGAACGTTACTTGTTGAATTATCTAGGTCACCTGCTAGTCAACATGATCAATAAACATTGGCAATATCCAATTAACTAGTTAAGCCCGAAGCGTATCCTAGACACAGACTTAGAAGGACAATATTTGTGTAACTATGATTCTAGATGTATAGATTACTATATGGAGAGCTATCCCGGACTCTAGATCTGCTTGGTCTGCTTTACTAGATCTAGTTGAATGATAGGTCACATACAAAAGCGCGTAAACAAGTATAAATTGATAAACATAAACAAGCATACAACGATAAATCAAGAAATCGATATAAACAAATACCAAACATTCAGATCTTCATAATAATGGCTAATACCCAAAGGTATTAGCCTTCAAACATCATAATAAATACAAGAGTAATAATTTAGCCAAGGTAAACTAATCGAGTTAACGAATGATACCAAAAACTGAACGATTACTAAAGTATATGGAATTACACGATGTCTCCTATGGAATTGAATACGTTGCTCGACCTCTTCTACTCTTTTTCTCCTCTGAAAATTGACTTTTGTGGTTTAGGTATCAAGAATATGATTTAGCACACTTAAAACTCGTTTTTGAGTTTTCTATTTATAATGTCTGGAAGTCGGTTCAATACGGCGTATCCAATGGGTTGGATACGGCGTATTAGGGATTTCTTGGAGTAGTCCACGTTTGATATCTTCTAGAATATTATATTGATTCCATATCATGAATATGGCATATTGAGTCCTCTAGATACGAAGTATTGCTTTTTAATCTTCTGTGGTCTTTGGTGAGTGCAGGCACGGATACACCGTATCTTCTTTGATGGATACGGCGTATTGGTCTTCAAAATAGTAATCTTTAAAATATCTTCATTTAAGCTCCAGAATGCCCGCCTTTTGCATAGTTTTCACCAATTACTCCATAATTACTGTAATTCTCAAATATAAACGATTAAGTAACATTTCTTTGCAATAACGATACAAAATGGGTTGATATCGTGGGATAATGATGCTATAAAATAGACGTTATTTGATGTCATCAGATGCTTTATGTGGATGCATTAATTGTGGCAGGATTAATTGTGTCTAGGTCTTAGGATGATGTCCCACCTAAGTCTTAAGAATGATATGCCTCTTCAAGATAAGTAAATCATTGCACTAAAACAAACAAACCAGCATTGAACCGGATTTAATAAGGCTAATGCAGTTTTCTATCATTTGGCTTGTACCGCTTTTCTATCTTCTAATCTTTCTTTTTTGTGTTTATTGTGTATTGAATTGGTATTTTTTTTCCACCAAACTTGTGCCAGTCTCTCAGGCTGAACCCTCCATTTCATTAGACAACATACATAGCATAGGTTTAGCAAGTAAATAAACTAATTAAAATACTGATAGAATATATGATTAAATTTCTACTCTTAGTGTTCGACACCCTACTTACCGCGAACTCCATCTTGACGCGTGGGGGGGGGGTACACTGCTGGTTACAGTGTAGTTTCTGTTTGTCGCCTAAATATAATGGTAAAACTTAATAATTAAATAATTACCCTACACGACACATATCAAGGGGTTTTTGGCGCCGTTGACGGGGAGTGAAATTATTAAACCTTATTCTATTAGTATTTTCTAACAATAACCTGTTAGCTTGTATAGTTTAAATTGCATAATTGTGTGCTTGTTTGTGTGTTTAATTTCCTGCATTGTATATTTTGCATATTGTGTGTTTGTGTGCATTGTTACAACCTGCTGTAACATTTTGAGTCGAATACTCAATACGACGTATTCATTTTCTTGGATACGGCGTATAAAAGTTTTCTAAACCAATACAGCAGATTCGAATCTATCATCTATACGGCGTATTCAGTTTACTGAATACGGCGTATTAGGCTATTTGACCATTTTTTTTCCTAGCTATTTTATTACAGTTTAAAAATAGACAACACCGATATCACTATGGAGGAATATAACAGACTTCAAGAGGAGAAATCTCTAAGTCGGGGTGAGACGTTTAATTGGCAAACTGCCACGTACGGTAAGATGGAATATCGTGAAGACGAGGACGATTGCTTTACAAACTTTGAATCCGAATTCCCAGCTATAGTCCTTGATGATACATCTAGAGAAGCGCTCTTTTGGGAACCCACGGTAAGTCCTCTTAACGACAATGAAATTAACTTTAGAATATCGTTTGACGAATCCGACGATGAAGATTACACGATAATTTATGACGAAAATTCATTTTCCTATAAAATAATTTCTATCAACAATTTGAAAACAGATTCGGAAATGATAAAGAGAAAAAGTCCATATGACCTTGGATTCTGACACCGAGCTCGAGGTCAGTTTATTCTAATTATTTAACTTCTTTAAAGACTTTGAGATGAATTCTAGCCATTGTTTACAATGGAATGCCAAACGTCTAAATCAGATTTTTCAAACGAACTAACTATAATCCTCAACGTATCGTGAATATTTAATTTGAAAAATGAAACATCATTGTCCAAATGTGATGAAGAGGAACAAAACATTTTATACTTTAATGATTTATTTCATTTTAATGTAATTCATCCTGATGATCTAAAAAGGGATATGGACAATGATAATGATGAAATCGATATTGAGCAGCCTTCGGGGGATATGTCTGTCATACCATTACCTAATGTAATAAATGTCGATGTTGGTGCTTCTGCACAAGGGTCAAATAAACTTTCGGAAACAAGTCATGATACATCTAATAAATTTTTCAATACTGAAACTTTTATCAAGAAGCTAAATGTCAATATAGTGGCTTTTAATTATCTTAACAACGGGATGCTTTTAAATCTTATCAAGAATCTATATGTGTCATTTGGCATCCCGTTTGACCCTAAGTTGTTTTATAAGGATGGGATTAAATTGGGGCAAGTCTAACTTAAAGACTTTTCTATAAACAAAAGTGCTTCCCGGGAGACAACCTGGTCATTTTAATTGTTTGTCGCATTTTAATTGTTTGTTGCACGAGTCTGTCTTCCCAGATATAACATACGGCGTATGCATGTCTGGACGTTATCAGTTTTAAAACTTAATTATTTAATTTCCAGTAATTTAATTGTTTCTACAGGAACAATACGGCGTATCCTAGGGTTTGGGATACGGCGTATTGATCCCTGTACAGTTGTGTGTTTAATTGTTTTCTTGTACCATTGTAGCGAGATAGAATTTGCACTTGTCTTCTAACCTTTTTACAGGACCTTGCTGAAACTATGATATGGTATATGCTGAAAAAGACTTGTGTTAAACTTATCCGGGCATTCTGAAGCCCTAGTCAACACACTTTTTGCTCAAGAACTCATCATGGAGAATTATCACGAGCAAAACATCAGGGAGTTTTCTGTTCTAATTCTATTTTCCCTTATTATTTAATTATTTTATCTATACAACGAGGACGTTGTATAATTTAAGTGGGGGTGGAGAATTAGAACGTACTTGTCTTCTTTTTTACAAAATAACATGCAAAGTGCTTAAAAATGGTCAAAATTTAAAAAAAAATTCAGCATGACTTTTGTAAAAATCACTAGTTACATTACCTAGCACACTATAACCCTTGATACATATTGTGAGAATTAAGCCTATTCTGTTTCCAACTGTCTACTAAATTCCACAAATTTATGAGTGTGCCGGTGATGTAGTGGACTTTAGAACTTGGCCTGGTATATCACTCGAGACCACCATGATTAGTACTATGGATTTAGATGGAAGAACATGTTCAACTGATAAATTTCTAGGATTCAACCAAATAGCCTACATGTCGTAAAAATAACTAACTTTACTGGTAAGTTAACTCCCGTGTAACCCTTGATTACTCTCATTTTTAGAGTAAAATCCTCTAGAACAACTTGTTGAGCCATTCCTTTCTTTTGTACACCATATTATATGTTTCGTTACACCTTTGCACCTTAGCCTACCATGTAGATTAAGCCTATTTCTCTATGTTGCTAGTTGCTTTCGTGTAAAGTCTTGTATGACCTGTTCAAGTGAAATATTTAAACTCTCGTAATGTCGAAATTGCACAATGCAATGGGAAATTATGTAGCTCGTAAGTTTCGCTACTTTTCGCAATTATGAATTATGTCCGATGAAGAAGTACTACAAGGAAAAGATTATCCGGATAAATTATGAAAGTGAAGACGGTGGAATCAAACCGAGGTTTATTATGTATTATGAAAAAAAGAGAAGGAAGAAAAATAGTCGTTTCAAAAAGAAGTTTATACCGAAGGAATCACTTAGAAGGATCGATTATTCGTTGATACGTTACAAAAATCAACGATGTTAAGTTTTGTAAAAAGTGGCCGATATCACCACTTGTGTAAAAGTATGTAAAGAGCGGGATGTAAGGGAAGTTGACCGTTATGGGAACGTCAACTTTGGTTGTCTTGTCATTTCTGTGATCGAGGCGTCTGTCTATATATTCGAGTCTTTGTCATGGAACGGTCGGGGGAAAGTTACTAGCAACCGCACCTTATTTGTTGGCTTAATCTATTTGTTTTGTGAATTTTATTTAACAACCATTTTACTTCCCTTTCCTAGCAACTAACCTTAGTGTCTACTCGAACGAGGACTTGTTCGAGCATGCATGTCTATTCCGTCGTTACGGCCATGTATGCATGTCTCAGCTGCCTTGTTAGATGACGACTTTCAGTAAAAGTTAGAAGCTCTCTACCCTATATCATTCTTCATCCTAACCACTGGTTAAACACGAACAGGGATGTGTTCGGATTGTATGTGTCTATTCCATCGTTACAGCCGTGTATGTACGATACAGCTACCTTGTTGGTGGTGTAATTATGGTGAAAGACTGTTGAATGATCAACCTTAAGCCTTCTTAACCTAATTTATCTTTTAACTTGTTTCTCTTTAGCTTTAGCGGTGGAGATGTGTATCCTTGCCAAGCCTATGATACGAAGCTAATCACGACCGAGCAATTGAGCGTACCAATTAAATGTTGCACCCTAGATTAGTTGAGTGATCTGAGTGTTTTAATTTCTATATTTCGTGAGGAGCTAGGTTATGTACAGGTGATTAGGACAAAACGATGCTTAAATGGAAAATCCACAACTTCGGTTGGGACACATTTTCATAAACTAAAACTTTTTCAAAGGTCTACTTAAGGACAAGTAGGATTCAAGTGGGGGGTATTTGATAACATCAAATAACGTCACTTTATTATATCATTTATCCTATCTGTTTTGCCCACTTTTATATAATTATTGCATTATGTGGTACTTAATTTCTTTAAAGTTGATAAATACAGTAATTCAGGAGTGTTTTGTGAAGACATGCTAAAAGGCGCATTATTGCATTATCTGGCGTGCTGGGCATGTGTCAGCGCATGGCCAGCGCGCCACACGCGAAATCCGTTTTGCGAATTTAACAATTGTCGACTTTCCTCTTACCCGACACATGTGGAAACTTCAATAAAGGTATGTACATGATATATGAGCATTTGGGAACACACCAAATGAGGTTTAGACTTAGAGAGGAGCAAAAACGAATCCTCCCATTTTTCTATAAAACGCCAACTCAAATCTTTTATCAAACGCCTCTAGCCAAGGCCGAGACTTCTTTCTAAACCTAGTATGATCATATTTTCAACATACCAACAAGCAAAAGTAATCATTTGACCTTAATCCGGATTTACGTTGTTCCTAATCACGTAACGGGTTTTACTCCCTTATTGGTCAAACTAAGTCAAAGGTCACTTTGCGTAAACGCATCCTTTCCCGTTATGGGATATGCTTTACTTAAGATGCAAAGCACTTAGCTTGTTTGCATCAAGATGATTAGTGATCAAATCTATTGTTGATTATCATGGATTAAAGTCTAAATAACTGATTGAGTTTGTGGTATTTGGAAGTTAATTATACTTTGACTTTTCTCACTTCCTTACCCATACAAATGTTTTACAAACTCACATGTATTCCTCACATGTACAAGTCCACACTTACTTGTTTATGTGGTTTGATAGGAGACCTCCCCCCATTTCATATCAACTAGGAGATTCTCGGGTTTACGGTCACAGTAAATATACATACAGGGATAGCTTCCATATTTCGTTCTTATTTTACATGACATCGGATCACAAATATCGTTTGTCTCTGTCTTTTGATTTTGAGCTTAGTTGGACCTGTAGGTGACCCGTTTATGTTTCAGCAATCTATGATTTTAATTAATGATAAGATTGGAATAGCTGGACCTTCGGGTATATAAGCACACTTCATTTAATAAGGGGGGTAGTAAGTCTCGTTGCGGCTAGGGGTTGTTTTAACAGGATAACCCATTGCTTTAATTCTCTAAGATATATTATAATTAAATTATAGGATGCTTTATGCGAATACATTTAATTGTGTCAGGATTAACTGTTGTCTAGGTCTGTAGGATGATGTCCACTAGTCTTAAGAATGATTATGGCCGCCTTCCGAGATAAGTTATCATCTGCACTATAAAACAAAACAAACCAGCATTGATCCGGATTTATTTATGGCTAATACTCTGTTTTCTATCATTTGGCTCTGTACCGCTTTTCTATTTTAATCTTCCTCCTTTGTGTTTATTAATGTGTATTAATTGGTTATTTGTTTCACCAAACATGTGCCAGTTCTAAGGCTAAACCCCCCATTTCATTAGACAAGTACATAGCATTGGTGTAACCAGTAAATTAATACTAATTAAAATTTGTTAGATATAGGATTAATTTCATTCCTTTGTGTTCGACACCCTACTTACCGCGAACTCCATCTTGACCGGGTACACTGCTCGTTAAAGTGTTGTTTTAGGTTTGTCGGCTAAATATAAATGTAAAACTTGATAATCAAATAATTGACCCTATACGACAGCACATCAACTATACCCATTGTTGCATGATACTCCCTGAATTAGACATAGTTGATCAAGTTATGTCTAATTTAGGTCTAATGATGCAACCACTCGGACTAGTCGACTCGTTTCACGTTCGGTGTTTTTAGAAAAAGAAAATTCATTTTGGTTTATAGTTCGGATTTTTTATTTTTGAAAAAACCGACGGCTGTATAAACCTAAGGCTCTGATTACCAATCTGTCACACCCCACCAAGGCGGAAACGCGAGGTGTAACATAATAATAAACATCACTCAAGATGATTGACAAAACACCATACATAAATTAAGATAAAAGAAAATTATCCGAATTACAACATTTCCAACTACAAGTTTAAAAAGTACAAATGACAATAACTTGAAAGAAAGTACGGGCCATCTTGAACATTCCAATTGCATGCACTAAGTTCCACTTTAGAATGTCACTGAAAAGCCTGATTAAAATGATAAAACGAAGTCAACTATCGCAATAGTTGGCGAGCTCACAGGATTATGTATACAAAACATAGTTGAAAAAAAAGTGACTAGATATCCAAACATAGTTCCCAATTTAATATCAAGTTTGCCAAAACAAGTCGTGAATCCAAACTGGTTCAAATTTCCAAAGACAGTTCTCGTTACCCAAAGTAACGTAATATAAATCAATGTATATGTATGCTATAATGTTTATGCGAGGCACTACTTAAATGTATTCAGCCTAACCGTTAAACATTCCCCACCACCCCCTAATCAATTTCTAGTAGGTTGAGTGTGACACAAACACTTAGTACTATGCACCCTTGTGCGGGGAGTGAGGATGGGTTAATCTCCTAATAGCGTCATCCATAAGTACTAACGTCTCAATCCCGATGAGGGGGATAATGAGTTAAAAGTAGTGGTGGGTTACAAGCATCAAACAACATCCATATCAAGTTCAAAGTTCAAAGTTCAACACGTTTCCAAAGTTCAACAAGTTCAAATCAAGATTCACACGTTCAAAACAAGTTCAAGTTAAATATGCTCAAAAGATTAATTACTTAAAAATAATTGCTTAACAAGCATCACATCGTGCTTTCCACCCCAAAACATTAAAAACATGTAAAAAGGAAAATGTGAGAAACTCACTGAAAATAGAAGTATCGACCGAGAAAGTCAACAAAGGAAGAAGAATGACAACAACGATCTCAACCTGTTTCGGACACCGATACTTAATAGTGGTCAGGGTATATGTTTAATTTAATTATAAGAAAATGCATATTGTGTAATAGTATAAAATTTCTTTATTCCGCATACATGTATATCTTATATTGTAGAATCCATAAGTGCGCGCAAACTTACCTTCTTTTACCCATTAAGTGTTACGCATTAAGATTTAACTAAATTTTAACCCATTTCGACTAAATATGAAATTTTAATGATAAATTACACCATTTTGACTCGTCATCAAGATTACGGACATCTTTACACGAATAAAAGTGATAGGACTAAACTTATTGTTGTGATTTCAGGTTTAGTTATTTGTATTTTACGCCTAATAATTATCATACGCTAAATGAACTATTAAAAGAATTTTCAGTTTGACTTTTATTTATAAATTTTTCTTAAGGTTGACACCGTCCAAATCGAACCCCGCTAAATTACGTTTTCTCGGACTGGACTCTGAGTATTTGATGTAAACGATTGTTCGGGACAATACTTTTTAGTTTTAGCCGAGACCCGAAAACCCAACAAAAATCGAACCATAATACCCCGCGCGCTCGCGCGCGCTGCAGAAGAAATTTATTTTTCTAAATGAAAATGTCAGTAAGCTTCTCTCACCACCCTGTCTTAACACACTTTTTCAGCCTTAGTTATCCTCGTAAACAAGTAAAACGGCATTTTAAACAACTTTTTTGTTTTACCCGAGACCCAAAACTCGACAGAAAATGACGAAGAGGCCCTTTTTCGATTCTGCAGCAACTTAAAAATTCAACAAGTGCTGATTGGATTTTTATAATTTTTCAGAATTTCAAATGGCCGCCAAACATTCGTTTTTAAGAGTTAGAAGCTGAATTTTATATCAAAATGTTCGTATTAACGTCCTCTATCATTATTCCTAGGCCAATTTCAGTTTTAAAATCGTTAACTCTGGCGAAACATGCTGTAAACCTAGTGATCTAAACATGTAGCTTTAAACCCCTTCAGAACATCAATTTCATGCATCGCGAACATCGCCAATGATCTTAAACTAACCTAACCTCATTACTAATCATCTCAATTCAATAATGAACCTCAAAACGCGACATGCACCTCAATCCATGGATTCACAATACAAGATATAACACATGCATGGAACATATATTTAAATCGATGTAATAAGTTAAGTAAAAAACTTACAAACACAATGCAATATCAAGAAAATCAACACAATCAAACCCTCTTAGGTTTGATCTTGGCCGAATACCACAACACCCAAAACAATGAATCAAAACTCAATTTTGTTTCACCAAATCTTGTTTACACACTTATTATTAAACCCTTGTTACTCTAATTACCCTTAATTAGATCAAACCCCTTCAAAATTAAAAATCAAAAAAATCAAGAACTTTGAAAAACCTTATGCATGGAGGTTTTAAAGGTTGAGGAATTTCAAGGATTAGTTTATGAGTGATTTGGGAATTGAATGGGAGTGATTTGTGAATTTTGATTGATGAATTTGGTGGTTTTGGAGGGGCTGCATCGAACAGTAAGGAGGAAGGGAGAGGGGATGATTTTTTTTATAAATCTTGTAAGTGTGTGTTTAATGGGAAGTGTTTGAGTGGGATAATGGATTTTATATATTTGGGAATTTGGGATTAGTTATTTTCCATTTATAAAAAATTTTATTAAAAGAAATGTTTGTTTGGTTTAGGTGACCGGCCCCCTATATGGGATGGGCTTGGTTGGGTTTTTTTTGTCAAATTTATATTACACAAATCTCGGGCCTAAACACTTAATTAACTCATTATTAATTTGTAAAAACACTTATTTTAACGCTGTCTCGGCAAAACGCGGGTAAAAGTCAAAAAATACAAAAGTAAAAATAAATAAGCTTCTGAAGCTAAAATATGGAATTATCGATTTCTCGAACGCTAAAACGGATAAATATCCAACGTCGGATTGGCGAATAATTAAAATTAACGATTTTAATAAAAACCGACTACAAATAATAAAATAATTTCTATAAAATTTAGAGAGTAAATTCAAGCTCGAGATAAATAGTGTCCTTAAATCCGAAAATATTTTCCAATTAAAGAGAATCATGCTTGGAATTATACATTGATTGTACACGAGTTGCACACAAAAACAAAGCATTAAATGCTGAGTTGAGAGTAATGTGACCCTTAAAGAGTGACTCCAGTAAATAATTAAGAGAGTCCAAAATATCATACATAAAAGTCAAATTTTAACCCTACAAAAACAAATTTAATTTTTAAAGGTCCTAAATGATTAAAAATAATTTTAGAAAAAGAATTATACTTTTTTGACTTTGATATTTGCTAAATTGTATATTAAATTACCCGGGATTTTGCCAAATAAAAGGCCATAAAAATGCCAAAAGAATAGAAAAAGTGTGCTTTTGTGTCTAATTGTACAGGAAAGGATTACAAGGACAAAAAGAAGCAAAAACAGTCAAAAACCGACAAGAAACGAAAGAGACAAGAACAAGAGTGAAGAAACAGCCAGAAATCAAAAGCCGGATCAGCCCGACATAGCAAGAAAGGAAGTCAAAAGACCCAAAATGAAGTCAAAGGACTAAAAGTGACAAACTTTCAAAGTTTAAAGGCCTACTTGGAGTTATAAAGATCAAAGGACCAAAGTTGCCAAATGAAGAAAGTGCTTTATTAAAGAAGAAAAAGAAGAATGGAAACACAAGGGCCAAAACTGCCATTCTCAAACCTCTTTTTACACTACATTTGGGCGGGTGAATCGCAGGGACTAATGGTGCCAACTCTTCAAAGATTCAAACAGAATAGCGCGTTTGTTATAACAACTCTAACCGCCTAACCAATTTTCCCGCCAAATTCCCACAAACCCATTTCGCCAAAATCCCACACCCCCGCTCCTCACAATTGTTTAAAATCGTTCATAAACCCTCTCCAATCATAAACGCCCACGTGTAAACCAATGATTGGATTGAACACCTCATCAAGAGGATCAAACGGCTACAAATGAATTTCGAAATGATCAATGGCTAGGATTAAATGGAAGTTTCATGAATCTCTCTCCTCTCTTCTTCAATCCTCTATAAATAGAAGCTTAGGGCTCACATTTTGTTGTTGTTGAATTTGTTTTAAACTTTTACTTTGTAATTTTTCGAATTTTAAGCTCTTTTCTTTCACTTTAAGCAAATAAGCTTTTAATCTTTTGTACTCTTCTTTTTCAACTTGTACTTGACAATTCTAGTTATATCAATTTAGTTTACAAGTATTTGTTCACTTTGATTTCAATTTCAGATCAAATTTTACATCAATAAAGCCCTCATATAATCTCATTTGAGCTTATACTTTTCATAAGCTCAAATTTTAGTTTTATATCCTGTTTATAATGAATCATTTACTCCTTCTCATCATATTACATTCATCATACTCACTTGAAGTTCATTTGAATCAAGTTTGGCAGCTTAAATGAAGTAATAAAGCTAATCACAGCTTATAGTAGTTTGGTTTAGAAGGCTTTGGAAGCCATTAGGTTTATTTGATTTGAGAGCCAACTCACTCTACTAGAGTGGCTCTAGTTCTGAGAACTTCCAATAACTCTCAGGATCAAAATTTCATGAAATCTCAATTTAAGCATTTAGCTTTTACTTTTGCTATTCCTAATCAAAGTTTGTTTTAATTTCCTTCAATATCATGATTGTTGAGGTTTATATTAGCTGTTTTAAGTTTCATTAGAATAGAACTTGAATAATCTTACTTTTCATAAAATTCTGTCAAACTAGTAGTATAGCTAGCTGTAGAACTAGCTTATTTCTCTACATAAGCTAGGTCTTTTAGAACTTAGATAGTTTAAGTAAGTGAGTATAAGAATTAGAAGCTAAAAGGATTTAGGAGTTTTAGCTTTTAAACAAATTTTAAGTGCAAATTTAGTTTTGACAGTTACATAAGGTAGTGTTTGGTTTAAACTGTTTTTGACTTTTAAAGTCAAAGACATTTTGTTAAAACCTTCTATATAGTTGAGTTTAACATAGGAGTAGATAAAAAGAATAAGCAGCTTTAGTTGTTAAATAGAATTTGAATGCTACTTTGTTTTGACAGAATCAATTAAGGGAGTGTTTGGATATGGCTGTTTTTGACTCTTAAAGTCAACTCTATTGTGTCAAATTCTTTCCTTTAGCTGAGTTAGATCATGTTATAAAGATTTAAAAAGCTTTTAGAAGTCACTTTGTAGAAATTCAAAGTTTAGAGTGTTAAACCTTTGATTTTGCACCAGGACAGTTTTGCTTTTGAATAAAATTTGAAGGTTAAGTGATTACAAGAACAAGAGTGTTAAAACTTGGTTAATGTAGGTTTCAATACATGAATTGAGTTAGTATAAGAGATTCTAAGGTAATAGTTTGGCCTGCATTAAAACTCTTTGCCAACTGCATAAGTAAACTGCATAGGTAATAGTTTATACTGCTGTTGTACTTTTCAAGTTTAATTTTCTCATTAAAATAGTTAGTTTTTAGCTTATTTCTCTCTAGTCATACTTAGTATACATCTTAGTGTGTTTAAAGTTTCTTTTGTTTTTCATTTTCATCAAGTAATAAGCATAGAATAAGCCAAAATCCAAAAAGCTTGTTAAACATCAACTTACTGTAACAGCTTTTGAAATGCTTATTTTGTAGCTTATATAGTTGTTAAAAGTGTAAAGTGCTTTTGTTAATGTTGTTTAGAATAAGCTAGTTAACAACTTTGTAGTTTTAAGTTTTTGCTGAATCTCATTTTTCAATAAGCCAAAAATAAGCCATAAGCGTAGGGTTTATTCTGTCATTTCTTAATAGTCTAGGGTTACCCGTTTCTATTAAAGTGTAATTTTCTAGAAGTTAGCCCGCCTACCCTGTTCTTTCCTTTCTTTCACTATCTACCCTGTCTTTTCTAGAATAATAATTAGAATTAATATTTTTCAAATTAGTTTTATAAATTAGGGTTTATAGTTTTAATTGGACAAATTAGGGATTAATTAGGTCATAAAATTTGGGGCTTTTTGTACCATTATATTTCTGCATCATTTTAGCAATTTAAAATCATTTTTCTTTATTTTTATCATTTGATTTGTATTTTCTAGGAATTAAAATAGATTTTAGTTAATATCTTTTTCTTTGAAAATTCATAAAAAATTCAAAAATAGTTAAAAAATTCCAATTCTTTTTCCTAAAATTTTTTCATTTTATTATTAAATTAGTAGAATTTTTAGGTATAAAATTTGTTAAAAGTTGTGCCTTAGATTTTAAATTTTAGTTTTAGCTCGCATTAATACGTTTTGTGCATTTAAATTTCAAGCTAGTTAATTGTGTATTAATCGTGCTTTTACATTTGTAAGAATAACTCAAAAGTTTCACAAAAATTCCTTTACTATTCTAAACACTCGAATCCGAATTATTCCTAAATTCTCAATTTATCACGATATTCGTTGTGACACGACCCGAGGAAAAAGAAATTCCCGGATAAAAAATAGTACAAATTGTTTTTATCTTTAAGTGAGATTTTTTTACTCTTATAATTTTCTCTTGTTTTGAGAAGTAATTTGTAAAGAAATTCTTAGGGATAAATACTAATAATAATATTAAATTTGTTTGCTTCTACTACATCAAATTTTGGCGCCGTTGCCGGGGAAGTCGTGAACGATTTTTGAGGATATTCGTTGAAGTAAAGTTGAGAAGATCCTTTCCACCGGGAAAGTTATATCTTCGCTATAAATAAAACATCTAAAAACACAAAAAATTTCAAAAATATTTTTTTTATAAAGAACGTTATAAAATTTTCTTTCTATTATAAATAAAAATAATAAAAAATTAATAAATCCAAAATATAAAAACATTTCCTTTAAAAAGAATCAACAATAATATAATACTCTAAAATGAGTATTATCATAATATCATCGCAACAAAAGATCAAAACACTCCCATTTTTGATATCACAAGTACGGTCACCTCTGTTGGCTTATTCATTAAAAGAAGTAGGCAGCAGGTCCTTCGGATCGCCTCAAGGGACAAGGGTTATTCTAAAAGAGCCGCGCTCTTATCCTTTTCTCCGCTCTTCTTTATGAGTTAGTTGGTTAGAGAGCTACCGTGACGTGAGTAGATCTTTTGGTTGAGTTCTTTCTCGATTATTTCTCCATTCTTAGAATTTTAGGCCCTTAATAAATAAAAAAAAAATTATAAAAATTGAAAAATATATAAAATCCAAAATATTCTTCGTTATCTTCTTATCCATATAATTCTTTTTCTCAATCCTTCTAAATTTTGATTCTTTCTTATGTCGACATACGGGTTTTATCCTTGTTTTCAATGCGGAAGGACAAACGAATTCCCGCATTGCCCGTGTTCGACTTGTGCGAGGTGTGGTTCAAACCTTGTTAATGGAGATTGTTTCAATTGTAGTACTTATTCAAGTGCTAACAATTCTTCTCCTAATCTTTATACTACACCTCCACACTTGTCGGATTATTCTTGTCATGATGGTGAGGGTAATACACCATATGATTTACAAGATAATTCGCGTGTTGTTTGTTGTTCGTATTGTCGTGGTTCTCACAAAGACTATTGTTGTACTCAATTGTGGTGCGAAAACGGTTATCCCATTTGTGAGACATGTGGAGGGTATCACATGGATCACGAATGTTTCGATATACGAGACAATGAATTTGAAGAAAAGTTGAAAGCACAAAGAATAAAGAATCAAGAATTTCTTGATACATTTAAAGAATTTTGTGATAGTGTGATTAAAAAGCAAAGAGAAGAGAGAGAGCGAATCGCTAAAGAAAAAGAGGCCGAGGAGTTAGAAGCCGAACGTAAAAAGAAAGAATGTTTAAAAATCGAAAATTCTCTTTCTAAAGCTTCTACTCGCTCGAGGCGATCTCGCATTGATCCATCATTAAAAGGATTTAAAGTGTTTTGTAAGACAATTTCTTTAGGAGAAATGCAAAGAATTCCCGAGGAATCCGTTAGTTCTCTAAAAATGGGGGATGAGCATCTTAACACACAAAAAGATTCACGGGAATTTAGTGTTAAGTATCCTATCCCAACCCCAAGAGAGCTAGACGTTATTCCTGATGAGTATTACGATGAGAACTATCAAAAACGTTTTGATGAATTGGTGAAAGATTTTTTAAGTCCTACTTCCATTTATGATAACATTTCCATTGGATATTTGGGGACAATGAACTAAGAACATTGATACTAACCTATTACTCCCGACATTCCCTTAAGGAAGAGACCCCCTAGATAATTTCTATGATGGTTCATGATATGGGGAGGAATCATATCCATTAATAAGGATTTCAAAAGAAAACGTTTACCCAGAAAATAATCGACAAATCTTTAAGTGAATCTTTTTGTTTCAAGAATGAATGTTTGTCGAACCAATTCCGATTAACACCCGATGTCACCGATTTTAGAAACCATAACTCTTTAAAAAATGGGAGAAGTGCATTTTGACATCAATCAGAAATATTCATAATCGAATCAGTGGTTTTCGAGAATTCCATTCGCAATCCCAAGAGATTCTAACGATCTTTCTAATGGTTGGTAATTGAAGATTTTCAAAATGATTTAAAAAAATGAAAAGATTCAAATTCCGAAACCAATTGTCGATGTGCCCATGTTAAGGATTCCTCTTTTAAATGGTGGATGAGCAAATCAACACTACTCCTTCAACGGAGTCAACGAAATAAAAAAAGTCTAGTGGGTGAGATTCGTAATCCTAATCCCCAAGAGAGTCCAACGATGCAAAGAAATGAGAATTTCTATAAAGGAAAATGCCAATGAATCAAATTACCAAGAGTTTTTGAAAATGTGCTTTTTGAACAAAACAAAGAATTCTCAATATATGAACGAAGTCAAGTTTCAAAAGTGGAAATAAATTTGATACATTTAAAAGTTTTTCAAAACCACATTATTGAACGTCGATGAGGAAATCATTACTTTGCGAAAAGTGTCTTTCAAATGAGGTTATTTCAAATCAAGAGAAAATTAATGATACTTGTGAAACGGAAAGAGATTTAAAGTTTTTCGATGATTTGCTTAATGAAAACACTCTCCCTCCGGATGTTTCTAATGTTGAAAATGATTTTCAAGATAATAAGGAGGAGATTGATATATCTTGTGATATGATTCTACATTTAGCTCCGTGAGATTGATACCGATGATGACCGAAGGGGGACGATTCCCTTTTGAGGAACCACTTGAACGATGATTTCTCTTACCCTCCCGAGTTCGATATTTTACCCATACAAGTTTGAGTCCCGAGAGGTCATGTTTAAAACTGACTCACATACTTATGGGGAAAATTTTCAAAGTTGAAAGAAATTCTTTCCATGGTCGATGAATTGTGCAATCTTCTAAATGATGATGGAAACCTTTGACCCGGAGGAGGTGAAATTGATGTTTGCTTAAAAAGGAGACAACAATATTTAAAATAGTACTCACGAACCCGAACATTTTTACCATGTGTCACCTATCCCAGGTTTTACCCGCATCTTACTCACGGGAACTGAAGATAAAGTTTTTTAATCCGAGTTATTTTGATAATGTGCTTAAAAGGAAGAGTTCTTTAACTCTTGATGTTTTTGACCCACTCCACCCACCCTTAATGGACTTTCATGTTACCAAAGCATTTTCCGGGTTCACATTTTCTCTCTTGAAAATCTTTTCTAAAAAGTTTTTTGAACCCGGAATCAAAAATGCTACGGTATATCTTTCATATCTAGTTTGGGGAGGTTTCCACCTCTTAGATTTTCTTCACCATTGCTATTATCCACCATAATGACCTAGTTTGGGGAAAGAGTCAAGCGAAGGGGACTCTATAATAAACAAGCGCTTCGTGGGAGGCACCCCATGCTTATCCTTTTATTTTCTTTTCATTTTCTTTCTTATTTTCTTTGCTTCCCCAAGGACAAATTAATTCGGGGGCGAGTATAGCTTGTAAACTTGTAACAAAACTAAGCCGTTTTAGAGATGTTTTTGAGCTAACAATGTAAAAAAGAGAGGAAGCTTGTTCTTTTTCGTCTCTTGTTGGTTGTTTGTGATTTTTGTCTAGGTTTTCCGGATTTTGGAAGCTTCATGGTTCAAAATTGTGGAAGGACAAAGCAATTCCCACAATTTCCATCGATGGTCTCCAATCTTCTCTTCATAAAATGGGAAATCTCTTATCCTTGTCTTTATCGAACTAACATCTATTCTTTTGGCATGACCATAGAATTTTTGTTAAAGATTCCTTTTGACCCTTATTTTTAAACTTTGAGACAAAGTTTCATTAAGTTTGGGGAAGAGGATATCTGATATTACTTATTGTTGAAGTACGCTTACTTTTAGTTTTGTAATTGTTTAGGTGTTTGCTTATATGACCTTTTAGTTTTATTGTGACATTAGTTAATTTGTGGTTTTTTTATATGATTTTATTTGGTTTGTTTTGTTGTATGGTTATTAAAATGTTGTTTTTTTATTATTTGTCAATTTTTGATTGTTTTATTAGGACTTTTAAAATTTTGTATTGTTGTTGTTTTTGTTTTTGATTTTGTGGTTTTTTTTGATTACTTTTTTTGTTTTGGTTGTTGGTTTTTTTTTATGGGTTGTTGGTTATTTTTGGTAGATATTCTTAGATTGATTATTTTTGGGTTGTATTGTTTTGATTATGTTGTTGTTAATTGTTGATTTTATGTATATTGTATTTTGATTGGTTAGTTACTACTTTGTGTTTTTGTTGGTTTATTTGATTTTTGATTTTGTTGATGAACTTATATTGGGTTTTTGTTATGGGGGATAATTTATTAGTTGTTTTTGTTGTTGTTTTAGTTACTATTTAGTCTTTGGTTGAGCCTTTTGTTGTTTTGGTTTGTTTGTGTTAATTGGTTGATTGGTTTTTTTACTTGATTTGTATTTTATTTTGTTATTATTTTAAACTATAGATAGCCAAACTACTAGTCAATCAATCTTTAAAAACCCAAGAATGATATATAAATACATAAATTATAAAATTATTTATGATATTAGAAAGCCAAAATATGAATGTATTGACTTGACTTTGCACTTCCCGCAAACCTTGTTTGAATCTTTTGAATACCTTTTTGAAAAAAAAAGTGAGAAATATAAATTTTTGTTTCCAAGAAAAAGCTCAAAAGAAGCTTAGTATGGAAGAGAAAAAAACACCACTTTTTTTGTAGTTCCGATGGTGAGAAATAGGAGTTAAATTTTGACATACCGGTGAAAATAGCCCTAGCTAGTTCTTTAACCTACTTTTGTCGGCCAAGCTTTCAACAAATCCTATTGCTTTGGATTTTAAAATGTGAAGAACAATAAATTAAGTAGTTAAATATAAGTTGTATGTGTTTAAGCAAGGTTATATTTGGAAACCTAAAGCTTATCTGAATGATTTGTGTCTTTTTACTCCCACAAGCTCTTACATCACTTAATCATACGTGCTCTTTTTAATTTAACTAAGTCAACCAATGTCTTTAGAAAAAGTCTTACATTTTGGAAAAGAATTCATATTAAATATGTAATACGATTTTTTTGGTTTCAAATTTATAAGTTGATTTCCTAAAGTGAAATTTTTCCATTCATCAAAAAGATAATTATAAAAAGAATGCCAATGAAGCATTTCTAATGCAAAAGCATTATTTTTCGTGCCAATGAAGCATTCGCAAAAATAGAATAATAAAAGCTATATATAGTTTTAATCGTTGGCGAATCATGTTGAGAGAAAGACTCGATGGGGTCGCGAACTAAGGATTAAAACTATGTACTGGAATCAAGGATCGAAAGGCATTCATCACTAGGGAGCGCGGGCCTAGGTGATGATTGCAACTAGGGACTTTGGTTCTAGCTTAGTAGGAAAAGGTGTTTTGTCCGCGAAAACTCCACAAACGTTAGCAGCGTAGTGGGGGTTCGAACTAAGAACACTATTTTGTTGCGATATCCTATTTGGGAGAAAGGACCTAAGTAGGGGTTCGAACTCAAACAACATATCCTATTGCAAAAAAAAACATAAAAAAAATATTTATAGCTATTGAAAATAAAAGAATGGTTAAAAAATTACATGTCTCAAATCAATTTATAAGTGATATGTTACCCAAATCTCTTTTAGCTTTGAGTTCGAGTTTATCAATGTTATGAAACATTTGAGATCAACAAGGCTTATTTGTATAGCTTAATGAATTTCAACTATGAAGATAAATTACTATGGTATGAGTTAAAAAGAGTGCACACATACTTAAGTCATTAATTTATTCCTGGGATGAAAGGTTCACAAAGTTTATAATATAAGAAGCTTAATCATTTAGACTTATATTGACAATGATCTTTGTTTAAAAGGCTTTGTTTAGTCTAGTGAAAAGTCAAGGATGACGAATTTTCCTCTTTTGTGCTCTATTAATCGGGAGTAGCCTATTTCAATGAGCCTAAAAGTTGCAAACTTGCAATGATTGCCATTAATGTGTTTCCATGAGATTAAATGTTGAGAAAAGTGAAAGTTGTTTAAAAGGTGATTCATAAAAGGTTTTAACAAGGGCATTTTGGAAACTTGTTAGTTTACAAAGTGTACACTTCATAACATTGCGTGAGGACACGGCAATCCTTTAGTTTGGGGAATTTTGATAAATGCTTAATTGTATATAATAAATACCCGGGATTTTGCCAAATAAAAGCCAGAAAATGCCAAAAGAATAGAAAAATGTGTGCTTTTGTGTCTATTGTGCAGGAAAGGATAAAAAGGACAAAAAGAAGCAAAAACAGTCAAAAACCGACAAGGAACGAAAGAGACAAGAAAAAGAGCAAAGAAACAGCCAAAGATCAAAGCCGGATCAGCCGATACAGCAGGAATGAAAGTCAAAAGCCAAGTGAAGTGCCAAGGACCAATTATGACAAGTGTGCAAAGTTTCAAAGGCTATTTTGAAGTTTCAAAGTTCAAAGGACTAAAATTGCATAAGTGAGAAAGTTTATTATAAAAGGAAAAATAGAAGAAAGAAAGAGCAAGGGCCGAATTTGCCAATTTGAAACTTGTTTTTATACTTCATTTTGGACGGGAAGAAAGGCAGGGACTAAAGTTGCATATATCCTATACATTCAAACAGACAAGCGCGGCCAAAGCTCCCAACCAACTCCCAACCAACTTTCCCGCCAAAACTATCCACAACCCAGCTCCCACAAATGCACTCCCCCGCTCCTCCAAAGCTCCCATCCTTGTTTATAAACCTTCTCCACCTCATCTAGCCCACGTGTCATCACTTCATTGGTGCGAACACCTCATAACCTCAATCCAACGGCTACAAATGGATTTTAAATGATCAATGGCCAAGATTAAATGGAAGTTTCAAGAATTCTTCACTCCTCTTCCTCAATCCTCTATAAATAGGACTGTTAGGGCTCACTTTTTGGAGTTGTTGTTTTTGTTTTTAATTTTCATTTTTGTATTTCCTTCAATTTTAAGCAATTTTTCTTTCAAGTTTTTTTAAACAGCTTTTAAGCACTTGTACTCTCTTCCTTTCCTCTTGTACTTCATCATTTTAGCAATAACATTCAGTTTACAAGCTTCTTGTGTTCTTTGATTTCAAATTGAAGTTGTTTTCACTCAATAAGCTCTTAATAAGCTCTTTTGAGCTTATTACTGTTCATAAGCTCAAAATTTAGTTAAAACTTGTTTTCAGTCATTCCTTTACTCATTTTCATCAAGTTTCACTAAGATCATGATAATTTGAGGTGTTTTGTGTTCAATTTTGGAAGCAACAAGGTAATAAGCTTTTAATAGCTTATTGAGCTTTAAGCTGAGGTCTAGAGGCAAGGTGCCATTTAGGACCACCTAGACTCTACTCTTGGATGTCTAGGTGAAGAAGATTCCACAATTTCAGGTTTAGCTTTCTAAAATTCATTTTAGAATATTAATAGCTTATTACATTTTGCTTATTCCTTTGAATCTTCATGATTATTACTGTTTCATTTAGCTTAGTCAGTTTATAAGATTGTTAGATTTAAGCTAGTTTAGTTTAAAGTCAAGCTAAAATTTACTTTTTCAATTCTGTTATAAATAGAAGTAGTATAAGCCTAGTAGAGAAACTAGCTTAATTTCACACATAAGCTGTAGGTTTTATAGTTTAAACAGCTCAAGTAGGTTAAAATTAGAGTGAGTAGATAAAAAGAATAAGCAGCTTTAGTTGTTAAATAGAATTTGAATGCTACTTTGTTTTGACAGAATCAATTAAGGGAGTGTTTGGATATGGCTGTTTTTGACTCTTAAAGTCAACTCTATTGTGTCAAATTCTTTCCTTTAGTTGAGTTAGATCATGTTATAAAGATTTAAAAAGCTTTTAGAAGTCACTTTGTAGAAATTCAAAGTTTAGAGTGTTAAACCTTTGATTTTGCACCAGGACAGTTTTGCTTTTGAATAAAATTTGAAGGTTAAGTGATTACAAGAACAAGAGTGTTAAAACTTGGTTAATGTAGGTTTCCAATACACAGAAATTGAGTTAGAAAAAAATTCTAAAGGTAAAAGTTTGGCCTTCATTAAACTCTTTGCCAACTGCATAAGTAAAACTGCATAGGTAATAGTTTTAGACTGCTGTTGTACTTTTCAAGTTTAATTTTCCTCGATTAAAATAGTTAAAGTTTAGCTTAATTTCTCTCTAGTCATACTTATATACATCTAGTGAGTTTAAAAGAGCTTCTTTTGTTTTCCATTTTCATCAAGTAATAAGCATAGAATAAGCCAAAATCCAAAAAGCTTGTTAAATATCAACTTACTGTAACAGCTTTTGAAATGCTTATTTTGTAGCTTATATAGTTGTTAAAAGTTTAAAGTGCTTTTGTTAATGTTGTTTAGAATAAGCTAGTTAACAACTTTGTAGTTTTAAGTTTTTGCTGAATCTCATTTTTCAATAAGCCAAAAATAAGCCATAAGCGTAGGGTTTATTCTGTCATTTCTTAATAGTATAGGGTTACCCGTTTCTATTAAAGTGAAATTTTCTAAATTTTACCCCCTACCCTGTTCTTTATTTCCTTTCTTTCACTATATACCCTGTCTTTTCTAAGAATAATAATTAGAATTAATATTTTTCAATTAGTTTTTATAAATTAGGGTTTTATTAGTTTTAATTGGACCAAATTTAGGGATTAATTATGTCATAAAATTTTGGGCTTATTGTACCATTATATTTCTTTCTGCATCATTTTAGCAATTTAAAAATCATTATTCTTTATTTATATCATTTGATATTGTATTGTTCTAGGATTAAAATAGATTTTTAGTTAATAAACATTTTCTTTTAAAAATTCATAAAAAATTCAAAAATAGTTAAAAAATTCCAATTCTTTTTCCTAAAATTTTCATTTTAAATTTGTGATTTTTAGGTATTAAATTTGTTAAAAGTTGTGCCTTAGATTTTAAATTTCAGTTTTAGCTCGCTTTAATACGTTTTGTGCATTTAAATTTCGATCTAGTTAATTGTGTTTAATTCGTAGTGCTAGCCCTTTTACATTTTGTTAGTATAACTCAAAGTTCAAAAATCCTTTAACTATTCAAACCTCCGATCGAATCCGAATTATTCCTAAATTCTCAATTCACGATTTCGTTGGGACACGACCCGAGGAAAAGTACTTCCCGGATAAAAAATATACAAATTGTGTTTTCTTTAGTGAGATTTTTACCTTATATTTCTCTTGTTTGAGAAGTATTTTGGAAAGAATTCTTACGGGATTAATACTATATAAGTATATTAAATTTGTTTGTTTTGCTACACATCACACCCAATCCTCAATAATTGGAGCATCATTATTCTTCCTAACTTGTTTTTCTATTTTATTGACAGACTCTACATGATTAGCAGGATAGAAAAACTTTTCTCTCCAATCTTTGTCAACCTTAAGTTGAGACTCAAAAGAGCTAGTTTCAGTATCAGTCATTTGATGTTGTTCCAAAGAATCATCAGTATTCTCCTCCCTTCCTTAAAATATTGACTCTTTATCACAAACCAAAAGTTAGCGGTATGGTGAAACTGGTTGTAACGGGTAATTTGAACGACCTCGGCAAAGTGGTAGGCTTTAAACTAAATCCCTAGGAACCATACCATTAAACCTAGGTTATTTAGAATTCTTCCAGACTGCAATAAAGATAAGGTACATAATTGTTGTCTATTAAGAACAAAGGATGAGGTGAGGGGCAGCTTTATTAACCTACTCCTGTTCTTGCTTTTTGTTGGTCAGTTATCTGACTTTCAACATTTTCACTTAATCTTAGCAGATTTAATCAACATTGCAATTCTATAAAATCAACTCCCTCCTTTTCTTGTTTAACCTTTTCAAGCTCAGTCCTAAGTAATCCTAACTGATATTCTTTAGAACCTACACTTCTTTTAAGTAGAGCAATTTCCTCAGAGAAAAGAACTTCATGTTCTCTATATTTAACAATTTGACCTTCTAAAGTTGCTAAACCTCTTTTGTATGTAGCTGCTTTAAAATCAGTATCACTTAATTTAACAAGCAAATCATCATACTGTTTCTTTAGAGCTTCATAGTTTTTCAGATAATTTTTTGAACAAGATTTATCATTTTTTACCTCAGAATCTGAGAATGCCATGAGAGCCATGTTTGCCTGAATCTCTTCCTCTGCCATGTCACTCCAATCAAAGCCAGCACCATCTATAGCACACATTGCCTTTTCAGAAGCATCTTCAATCTTTACAGTCTTTGTTGAGCTACCTTGATTCCAATTTATGTTGTCTTTACTCCTAGGTGCTCTGCATTCCCTGGCAAAATGTCCCATTTTAAAATGGTAGTATTGAAACTTTCTATTCAACCTTTGATTTATCATAACCAAACAGTATTTGAGCATCCATCAATGATGATTTCCTTCGTTTCTTCTAATAGAACTTTCTTGCCCTCATAGCCTATAGTTCATATTCCACTTTAAATCCAATTAATTACCAAATCAATCACATGAAGTTGCTCAAGGGACTTCATGAACTAGTTGAGACCCTTTTGGTTTTGAGTGATAGAAAGGCATATACCGTGGGCAATCACTAAAGCTAGAAAGTACTAATTACAGTACTATGGCAGTAGTAACCGTTGTGGTAGCAGTACTAACTTCAGGGTTAACAATATAATATTATTAGTACTGCTTGCACCTGAAGTAGTTACAAATGCCAAGTTTTTATCATCATTGCTTGGCATCAACACCACATATTACTTAACCTATCTGTTCAACATTTTAAATTGTTGAACAGATCATAACCAAACCCAAAGTATCAAAATATGTTTGTTTTTTAATCAACCTACAACATGTGTATCCCGTATCAGAAGGGTAACTCCTTAAAAATTTTACATTTAGAATCTTCTGGAGATTAACCACACCCAGACTTGCCAATCTACAACAAGTATGAAGCCTGTTAAAGATAGAATCAAGTGATTCTGAGCTTGAATCACTAAAGTTTTCATACTGTTGTTTCAAACTTGAGCCTTCTGTGTCTTCTTTGTTGCTATCATTTCCTCCAAATCGAGCTTTAATTCAGCCAAACATTGGATTGAGCATCACAACAGTCGACAGGTAAGTTGATGTTCATTGGGCAGTGCCATGAACAGTAGACTTCTTGCCTTTACATCATTCTTTTTACATGTATTTTCTTCAATAGTAGCAGGCAAAGTCATCTTTATTGTTGTTGATGTACCAGTTTCTGGTGGAGTTGTTACAGGAATAGGTACCCAAGAATTCTCATTCTCTATGACCTCCCATAGAGCATAATCCTGGATCTAAAAATACTGTTTAATCCTGATCTCCCACATCTCATACTCCCCGAGTTTTTGATCATTAGAGTTCAAAGCATTATAGAAAGTATCGAGTTGATGTAATTCCGAAAATCCATGATGTGGGCATGCCCGAAGAAGATCGTTGAATCGGTCCCATGCCTTGTTGATCCTAAGCCTTGATCGATTCTTTAACTTGTAAAGAGTATGTTACCTTGGATAAATCCAAAATAACAATGGTGGAGACTTTGTTTGTATATCAAAGTGTATGCGGAATCTACACTTCAATAATCTAGAAGTATTAATCAATGAAACAGTACTAAACAATGAACAATGAATAAAACACAAAATGCTTCAATATTATTAATGATAATACGAGTACTCTTGCTTAGTACTAGGGTTTACAACCTTGAAGCTATATGTTCTTTCTCTAAGATGTATATCTGTTTCTTAAGTATATATAAAACCTTAACCTAGGATCTCCTTTTATACACCACAAGGAGTCCTTTACAAGATAACTACCAAACTTTTAGGATCAATTACAATTATAAACATATACGTATCTTCCTAAAATATATAAGATATACATTCCATATTTATCTCTTTGCATCTTTATCTCCAAGTCAGCAACATTAACCATCAGCAGTATTAAAATTTTCTTCTAGCAGTATTAACTAACACTGGCAGTACTGAGTTTGTACTAGCAGTACTAACTCCATTAGTACTGTTAGTTATACCTTGGCAATATTAACTCTTGATGAAGATTTATTCCCAACAAGAGTCCGATACAAACTTGGATCTGGCAAAGGATTGCCATCTGTTGGAGTGAATTTTGCCTTAGCATCAATAGGAATATCTTCAACCATTTTGTCTGTAATTCTTGCACAATCAACTAAATCACCTATATACCTAGACTGAGATAAAATATATCCTTTTAGGTGAAGAAACAACCTCGATACCTAAAAAATAACGAAGTAAGCCTAAATCCTTCATAGCAAAACGATGAGCTAACTTCAATTTCAATGATTCAATTCCAACACTATCATCTCCGGTAATAATCATATCATCAACATATAACGACAAAAGTATACGCCCAACACTTGAATGTTTAACAAATAACGCGGAATCGTGATGGCTAGAGACAAAACCAAGAGAGGTAACAACGGTTGCGAATTTCTCATACCAAGCCCAAGGTGCATGTTTGAGACCATAGAGAGCTTTTTTGAGCTTTCAAACTTCTCCTGGTTTGTGAGAGACACCAGGATGTGGTGTCAAAAACTTCTTCATTCAGGTCACCATTCAAAAAAACATTTTTGACATCCAACTGAGATATTTTCCATTTACGACTAGAAGAAACGGCAAATAACGTTCTTACCGTTGTCATTTTTGCCACTAGAGCAAATGTCTCTTCATAATCCATGCCATATTCTTAAGCATAACCTTTGGCAACAAGACGAGCCTTATACCTTTCAATGGACCCATCAGATTTGGTTTTAATCTTGTAGACCCAACGAGAGCTAATAGCACGCTTGCCGACTGGCAATGGTACTAAGTCCCATGTCTGATTCTGATGCAATGCAGCAAGTTCCTCAGCCATAGCAACCTGCCAAAGTGGATCACAAACAACCTCTCTATATGACTCAGGCTCATGAAGACATGTACATAGGTAGTAAAAGAACTAAAAGAATTAGAATAACAAGAATAAACAAAGTCGTCCCTTTTTTTAGACTTACAATTACTCTTTGGTCGACCACTTGTAGGAGGATCAACAACAGTTTCAGTAGAGGTGGTGGTTTGTGGTGTGGTGTTTGGTGTGGTTTCTAGTGTGGTTTCTGGTGTGGTTTCTGATGTGGTATCTAGTGTAGTATTAGTAGTTTCTAAGGTAATTTCTAGAATAGGTCCTGTTATTACGAGTGGCAAAATAGGTAAAGGTTCATAGGCGACATCATCAAAGTGGTCAATTTTTATAAGTTCAGATTGTGTCAAATTGTGTGAACTAGCAGGAATAGAATAGTACGGAATATGCTCTAAAAAGTCAACATCGTGATGTGTATACAACTTTTGACTGACTGGATCATAACAACGATATCCCTTTTGACTAACACCATAACCCAGAAACACTCATAAGGTGGACTTAAAAAATAGTTTCGTATGCTAAACATGTGGTTTTAGGACAAAGCAAGTACATCTGAATACGCGTAATGACGAATAATCAGGCAAAGTTCCATACAACCATTCAAAAGGAGAAAAACTAGAATTATATGCAGTTGAGATTCTATTAATCACATACATGGCTGTAAGAACCGCTTCTCCCAAAAAAACACTAGGAACATCAACACGCAACAAAAAAGATATAGTCGTCTCAATAAGATGAAGATGCTTCCTTTCAGCTACACCATTTTATTAAAGAGTGTCCGTACAAGAGGTCTGATATATAGTGTCGTCCAATTTAAGTGAACCAACAAAATCATTAGAAGTGTATTCAACCCCCAAATCACAGCAAAAGCACTTAATGACCGTCGAATGTTGAGTTTTCACAAGAGCTCTAAATTCTTTTTAACTGTACGAAAATCAAACCTTCGTTTCATCAAATAAATCTAATTATAGCTGGTGAAGTCATCAATAAATGAAACATAGTATTTGGAACCTCCTTTTACGGATACAAGAGAAGGTCCCCACACATCAGAATGCACTATATCAAATAGAGCAGTAGAAGAGGAAATATTGTTAGTGAATGGTAATGCTAAAAACTTTGTAAGTTTACAACCACTGTAATCAGATATATCATGAGTTTCTAGATCTCCCAATACTCCTGTAGATGCTAAAAACCGTAAACGAGACCCAGAGACGTAACCCAAACGAGAGTGCCATAAATAAAAACGTTAAAGAAAAACGATTCAACCAAATAGAAGACAAATCCACACTAGATGATGTAGTGTCATGAATGTTTCTAAAGTGATCCAAAATATAAAGATCCCATTGCCTATAACCTGTCCCAACCACTTCGTGTGTTTCTCGGTCATATATAGAACAATCAAAAAAAAATTGACATCACCTCCAGAATCACAAAATTTACTAATAGAAACAAGGTTCATAGTTAGGCTCGGTATGTAGTAAACATCGAATAAAGAAACAGATGGTGTATCAACTGAACCAATGACATAGATTCACCATTAGCGGCCATAATTGATTTCAAAGAATTAAGACACAATGAGATAAATTGTAACAAAATATGAGACATGTGATGAGTGGCACCCGAATCTAATATCCATTTAGAAAAAGATGATGTTAACTCTTTATTATATGATGTTGACATAGCATAAGGATGCAAGGCTAAAAACTTCTTATGTTGCTCCAACATGTCTAAAAATATTTCAAACTTCGCATACATATCCACAAACTTTTGAAACCGCTCAAACAATGATGTATCCGATTTTAAAACATTCTTACTAGTATCCATGCTAACAAGAGTCAACCAAATCAAAGCAAACCAAATCAAACTAAAGGACAAGTCAAGACCTAGTAGCGAAACCAAACAAAAACCTAAACTTAATGCGTATTACCAACAATGAACAACAATTCTAAATTCAAAATCAAACCAACCAACAATAATCCATTACAACCCGATGCAAATACCAAATATTGATACCAATCTCATTACGTGATATTGTAATTACCGAACTCAAGCTGTCAAACTTCTAACCCTTTGAACAAAACCCATAGACGATCTCGTTGTAAACCATCAAGACAAAGGTTAATTAATAAAATCATCAAAGGACTCAATCTATATTATAATATAGATACGACAAAATACCATCATACAACAACTGATAACAGACCCTCTAAGGTAGTAATTTCTCGCCGATCATTCGCCAATAAATAACAAGCAATATTAATAATAATCGTTGACGTTGTGACTTACTATGATATTTACATAAACAACCACAACAAACCGTCGGTGACAGACTATATCTTTTCTTCTTTGCGTCTAAACGAATCAAGCTCTTAATACCATGTAAAAACCAAATATGCAATACAAAATATACTTGAATTAATAATAAACTAAGGAGAATATAAGAGTATTTATAAGACAAAACAAATGGAAAAACCCTAATAACTAAGTGGGTCGTGGGCCTCTTATGGGCTATATGCTAACATATATAATTTATAAAGTGACTACAAATAACTGATTCAAGAAATTACATCCAAAAATTATAGCAGTGGCACTTTTAAAATAATTGTCTCATTTAAAAACTATGCATGTATATGTATAGGATCAAGATACGGTGACCAGAGCCGTATATGAGGGTGTGCGAGGTGTGCCGTCACACAGTGCCTTCAAAATATAGGGGCCTCAAAATTTTTATATGATATGTATATATAATTTATAAAGTGACTACAAGTAATTGATTCAATAAATTGCATCCAAAAATTCTAATAGCGGCACTTTTAAAATAATTGTTTCTCATTTTTTTTCTTTTTAGAAAAGTCTTTACTTTCTATTATAGACTTCATTTTTATTAGGTTAAACTTATTTTGCATACGGCTTTTGTAAACTTAGAGACATCACTGACGGTGAGAAATATTATAAACTAAAGAGATATGCAATTTGAGACTTTACAAGGTTACCAATTGACATCAGTGGTGAATAATGAAAACCCTGTGGCTAAACTTTATTAATCTTCAACTATTTATAAAGTATAAGCAATATGAAAACCCTAATAGACCCTATCCCACACACGGGCTTGGGCCAACTATTTATTGGCTAATACTCCTTCACAGTCCGAGCGGTGAAATCATGAAAGCTCGGACTGAAGTAAAACATAAAACATTAATGTTATAAATCAGTTGTTGATAAAGATCTAGCAGCGGATAGGAAAACGGAAACAGTCTTCGTAGTCTTCAAGATATAGCAACGGAAAATGAGCATTCTAAAAAGTCCCAGAAAGATATAACATTGTCTCCTTTTTTATTTGTTGTTGTTGAGATTTGTTAGATGAAAGGAGAAAAAATGAAAGAGATCGAAAAAGAACGCAAAAAACAGATGGAAACAAAAGAGGTTACCTTTAGAGGAATTAGATAAAGAGGAGGGTCATAGTCGCATGTTGAGATGCCTCAAATCAAATAAGGCAGAAAATAACAACACTAATTCAAACATATGGTATATGTTTGAGCAAGATCAGTAGCACAAAAGAAGAAAACATACATGATGATAACAGAAAAATAAGAGTTTCTTTGAATTTAGTAGCGGCTTATGGTGGCCGACAACTAGGGTTTGAAAATAGAGATAGAGAGATTTGACGGGGTGGTATAAAAGTGGCGGCTTGATGACCAACTAAGTCTCAAGATCATACCTACTTATGATACCATGTTGAATAATGAAAACCCCGTGACTAAACTTTATTAATCATCAACTATTTATAAAGTACATATAAGAAGCAATATGAAAACCATAATGGATCATATCTCACACACGAGCTTGGGCCAACTATCTATTGGCTAATAATCAGACCTTCATAAATTCAACAATTCAGATACCGTACTAATATGATGAACATAGTTTAAAATTGAACATGTTTTTAGCCTGCGTTTGTTATAGTTATCATGATCTCATTAGTAATATAACTACCCCCCCACACCCTTGCTATGCACTCATTTTTAGTGCAAGATACCCCTAATACACCCTTCTGAGCCTATCCTTTTCGTGGTTCTCGTAATTTTTCAGCGGATTTCGGATTATTAATGAAGAGCATTGTTTACACCCCACTAAATGTTACACCCAAATCTCCTTAGCCTTCCTTGTATGTACTCATTTTTAATACATTATTGTTATCATAATTGTTTAACCCTAGTTAATTGTTTACGTGATTACATGGTTGCTAAGTCTAGTTTATTGTTAGTGTACACACTTTTGGGACGATTTGGATTCATGGTAGTTTTTTTATTATATGGAAAAATGGGGAAGAAAGTCAAATTATTACCCTCATATTTGCTTAATATACTCCATGTTTTGTTGATCCTTATAAATCCGGATCATTAGTTAGTTTATTATTAAGTATTAAAAACTCAAGTGTAGGGGTGTCGTTATAAACCCCGAGTCATGTATATTTATTTTATTTTCAGCAGATGGCAGGGCAAAAGTGTATAAAAAAACAAAAAAAGGAATAGAAAAAAATGAAGAAAAAAATGTTAGAATATCTGGGCTGCCATCTTGCTATTGTTTATGTCAAGAAAGTGTCAAGAAAATAAAAGAAAGAATTTGATGTAAAGTTGTATACGATTGTCCTAGTTTTTGTCGAGTCTTGGCTTAGCAACGCCTTTTACATGCATTCTTGAGAATAATTAGCTTGCCACCAGTAAAAACTATGCATGTATATGTATAGGATCAAGATACGATGAGCAGAGCCGCATATGAGGGTGTGCGAGGTGTGCCGTCACACAATGCCTTCAAATATAGGGGCCTCAAATTTTTATATGATACATATAAATTGTATAAACCAAAAATGCAATGCAAAATATACTTGAATTGATAATATACTAAGGAGAATATAAGAGTATATATAAGACAAAACAAAGGGTAAAACCCTAATAGCTAAGTGGGCCGTAGGCCTCTTATGGGTGATATGTTAACATCTCCCCTCAAACTCACAATGCGGCAGCGAGAAACATTGAGAGTTTGTCAGTCAGAAAATAAAAACGTGGTCCAGAGCGTGGCTTGGTAAACACATCTGCAATCTGTAAAGCAGAAGGAACAAACGGTAAACATATAATCTCGGCCGGAAGATGATGGCGAGTAAAATGACAATCTATCTCAATATGCTTGGTGCGTTCATGAAACACTGAGTTACGGGCAATCTGAATAGCTCTACGATGATCACAATGTAACGGAGTATGATTGATAGGAACACCCATATCTGCAAGCAACTAATGTTACCAAACAATCTCACTAGTAGTCACTGCCATAGCTCGGTACTCAGCTTCAGTAGAAGATTTAGAAATAACATCTTGTTTCTTACTCTTCCACGAAATAAGAGAATCACCAAGAAAGATACATAACCCAGTAGTTGACTTGCGAGAAACCGAATCACCAGCCCAATCAGAATCACAGTAAGCACGCAGGTTCAAGGCAGACGTAGAGGAAAACAAAAGTTTTTAAAACCGTGTACCCCGAAGATACATGAGAATCTATAAATCAACAGCCCAATGAATCGTTGTGGGAGTAGAAACAAACTGACTAACAATATGAACCGCATAAGAAATATCTAGACCTGTAACTGTAAGATAAACCAAACTGGACACAAGAGTCTGATACAAACTTGGATCTGGCAAAGGATCGCCATCTGTTGGAGTTAATTTTTCCTTAACATCAATAGGAATATCTTCAACCATTTTGTCTGTAATTCTTGCACGATCAAGTAAATCACGTATATACTTAGACTGAGACAAAATATATCCTTTTGGGTGAAGAAACAACCTCGATACCCAAAAAATAACAAAGTAAGCCTAAATCCTTCATAGCAAAACGATGAGCTAACTCCAATTTCAATGATTCAATTCCAACACTATCATCTCTAGTAATAATCATATCATCAACAGATAACGACAAAAGTATACGCCCAACACTTAAATGTTTAACAAATAACGCGGAATCGTGATGGCTAGAGACAAAACCAAGAGAGGTAACAACGGTTGCGAATTTCTCATACCAAGCCTAAGGTGCCTGTTTGAGACCATAGAGAGCTTTTCTGAGCTTGCAAACTGTAACACCCCCAAAATTCGTGTCGCAGCGGAATGATGAGTCCGGCGGGTGTCACTTCATAATACACAACACAAAATGCATGAGAACGACCTCTAGGTGTCGTTTGAAAAATAGCCTTGTTTATTTAATCAAAATCTGAATTTGATATAACATTTGTCCCATAATTGCATCACCATGAAAAACTTGAATGTATAGACTCTAATGCACTTCAAGTAAGCCAAGTATCTATATCACCTGAGAAAAACATGCTTAAAACGGTCAACATAAAGTTGGTGAGTTCATAGGTTAGTTTAAATATGAATGTAAGTTTCAAATGAATGTATTTGTCCACTGTGTCATTACAGTACCATGTAAAAATCCCAATGATTTATAAAGAATGCACGACACATTTTGTGTCACCAAAAGTACCAATCCTATCCCAAAGATTTATAAAGAATGCATGACCAATTTAATGTCACCAAAAGTACCAATCTTATCCCAAAGATTTATAAAGTATGCCTGACTATTTCAATCCTTAAATAGTCACAAAATATATGAATTTATGTTCAAATCCAAGATTTGTAATGTGTCCCCTCCAAGAATACCCGGGCATTTCTGAAAATAATATGTATAATTTAGGACCGCAAGACTTTCCCCGTGATAATGCAACACATGCAGACATCACAAAAATGTAATTACTGTTGCTCTCATGAAACTGAAGCTCGACATATATTACCGCTATATAAATTTCGCAGTTCTGCCCATACCGATGTTGTAACCCGCAACATCCCAAAACCGACCTGCTATAACGTTCGTTCCCGGTGATAGCTAGTCACCCGAACGGGGATTGTCAATCCCGAATAGATCTATTTATAACATTCGCGCTTACTGAGACCAATCCAATTGGTTATACCATAATTAACAGTTCATGATAATGGGCTCATTGGGTTATTGCTACTTAGGCAACACGTAATCAATATAAAATATCCACTTGCGTCCAATTTGTAAAACAAAGTATGTTTTCACCCCAAAACTTGTAAATCAATATAATTGTCTTACCCTCCGAGTAATAAACAGTTCATGCAACTTATGTTAATCCATAATCGCGAGATATGTAAATGAGTTTGTAACAAATCATGTAAATATGAGTTTGTAAACATTCATGTAAACACGTATGTAATCGACCATGTAATTGAGTTTGCAAACAATTTTGCAACAAGCATGTTCTCACCCCAAAAGTTATAAAGTGTATGAAAACAAGTAAAACAGGGGGCTATAAACTCACATTGATGTTGTAGAACGATTGGCAGATAGGCATCTAATATGCACAACACAAACGGAAGACGAAGCGGCTCGATCAAGAAGTTGCAACTAATCTTAACGGCTAAGTCCCACTAGCCTAGGATAATGTATTTGGTAGGATAATTTTATTTGGGTCTCCCGATGAATGGTTACGTCATAGCGACACGTTGATAAAGATTTGATTTTCATAGTGGTAAATATAGTTTGGTTGCTTGGTTAAATAAAATAAATCGAAAAGTAAAAACAAAGCATGTAATATATTCCGTATTTATATTACATATGAAAAATAAACAAGTATATAATTCATACCGTGAATTATATAATAAAGGAAACCAATTAAATAAATAATTGCGAAATGTGAGAATAATTGAAACAAAACATTTCGACACATTTTCGGAAATCACCACTTTAATTAATAAAGAGTTCTTGCATAAACGTAATCGTACGTTTTAAGATTACCAATTAAGTTAAACGATGTTTATAAAGCTTTTACAAAGGTTATGATTTTACCTTCTAGTCAGGAATTTATAAAATAATATTTTATAAATTAATCTTTCGTCTTATTGACGGATCGTAGCTAAAATCGTTGTCTCATTTGTAAAAGTATAGTTTTCGTTCGTTGTCAGGTTATCGTATAGTTATATTTTAGTATATTTTTAAAATATAACTTAGTCTCTTTTACCGGGTTTAAAATAATAAAAGTTTTAGTAAAACATTACTAAGTATAGAAATTTTATATAAATTTCGTCATGACCTTTCCATTTATATAATGATTCCCATATTCATAATATCTCAACATTTTCCTGAAATCAATATATGTTGCAATTTTTAGCGTGTCAGTATTTCAAGCACCCGCGTGTTTTAAATATAATATTTATTTGTTATCATATCTAAACTAAACCAAATAATAAACATCATATTTATTTAACCAATTTAAACCACCAATATATATCCGGTTTATAATTTATATATCTCGTGTTATTTTTATTAGTCAAGTGTATAAACCAACGAACCCTTGATGATCTTTGTGCAAAACCAAGCGCACCCGTTTGGCAAATCTGCCAAACCAAACAAACACCCTCTTATGTTGTTTTCTGCCCAACCAAACGCCCCTTGTGGGCTGTTTTTAATACCAAACACACCCTAAAGCTGACCAACAGCAACCAAACGCACCCTTAGTGTGTCAAAACCCAGAAATAAACACTCCTTGTGGCTGTTACAACTAACCAAACGCACCCTTGGTGCTAAATCTAAAACCAAACGCTCCCTTGGTACGGATATGAATGCCAAACGCACCCTGGGTGCAGATCTGAACAACCAAACGCACCTGCTGGTGCTAGCAGACCAACCAAACGAACCCTTAGGAGGGTTTTAAGCAAACCAACCGTACCCTCGGCTTTTTTTACAAACCGAACGCACCCTAGGTGCAAATACGAATACCAAACGCACCCTTTCTTGGGCTGAGTGAAACCGAACGCACCCATTTGGTGTCAATAACAACCCAACCCACCCCTTGGTGTTATTATCGTCAAACCCCACACACCCTAGTGGCCCGTGAACGAAACCAGCGCACCCTTGGCGGTGGCTGACTAACCCAACGCACACTCGTGGGTGGCTCTGTCAAACCAACGCACCATGTTGGTGTTGTTATCACAACCAAACGCACACTTGGCTATTTTTCTATAACACCAAACGCACCTTGTTCGATTTACACAGCCAAACGCATCCCAATCGATGCCGAAACCAAAACAAACGCACCCTAGTCGTGTAACATCAACCCCACGCACCCTTGGTGGGTCGTGGTGGAGGCACCGGCGGTGATGGGTGGAGATGATGAGGATGGCGCGTAGCGGCGATTGATGGTGGGGATCGGGTAGATCGGGTGAAGAGGAGCATTTTTGGAGCTCGGCCGGAATACTCGCCGGAAAACTTTTCCAGCGGCGGCGGGAACTCGTCGGAAAACAAGAGAGAGAAGTAAGTGTGTTTATGTGTGTTTTATTTTTATAAAATGAAAAAAATATTATAACTTTTATATATATATATATATATATATATATATAAAAGTTAAAATACAAAGTGTAGGGTGTGTGATAGTATAGGGTTTATTGTGTAAATGTTTCACAGGGACCAAACGTGTAATTTTCGTTAAATAACGGTTCGGGACTCGTTTGAGCCACTTAACAGATGATTCAAAATATGAAACTTGTGCCATTGTTTTGCAAATCATTTTTCTGATAAAAATGAGTATTTACTTGATAATATTTCATAAATATTTTTATAACATTTAAAATAAATATTTGTTATTTATTTTGTGACTCGGTTAAAATAAAAAGGAGTTTTAACTCGGATATTCGCGTTATCAACAACGCTTAAATAATTAAAATATTAATGATTTTATTTTATATTTTAATTAAATAAATAGTGATAATTAAAAATAAATTTAAATATATTTGTGTGTTGGTACCCGTTGTGTGCAGTTTTCAAAACTTTGCGAGGCTGTTTTAACCCTCTTATGCTTGTTTTCAAGTCTCTGGTAAAACTAAAAAGTTGCCTGAAATTTCGTTTTACATCAAATTGTTTTTGGGTCCGAGTTGTGAAAATGTGATTTAGTGGTTCGTTTTCGATACGTCAGCTTATAAATAACATATATATTTTTTTTCGTTTTCGAGCCAAATAAGTTAAAAATAACTTCCACTTGAGAAATATAATAATAAATATGATTTATTATTTGAATTACGTTCTGAAAATTTTACCGGCCACGCGGTAATTGCTTTTATTAGACAATAAAACGTCAAAAAGTCAATTCAGACCCAAAAAGTCAAAGGGTAAAATAGTTATTTAAAAATTTCGAAAATTGCCGGATGTTACAATAACAATTAATACGATCATGAAGGTAGTATGAATAATAAGCCTTCATTGTTAAACACCTTTCTCGCTAGAAGAATATTTGAAATTTCCACTAAGCTTCATTTCTTTTGAATAACTATCTTCTCCATAGATAAAGAAAAGCGGGAACTGAAGTGGCATATATGATAGGTGTAGCTTGGTGTTAATAGAAAAAGATGTTACTAGAGTTTGCTAAAATGTTCGCCTAAATTACTAAAGTTTGAAACGTTACAAAGAGGTTACTCAAGTATACGGGTTTATTATTTGGGTTACTAAACCTTAAAAAAGGCTACCCTCAGGTAACTCCCAGGATGGGTAACCGGTTGATAACCTATTATTCTTGCCACGTCGACACTTTATGGATCCCACCTCATTTAAAATATATACAAAAGTCAAACAAATGAATTACCAACTGATGAGGTGTCATTTTATACACCTTTTCAAGATCATTTAACCCCCTAAATCATGCAAATATCACTAAAATATGTGCTTAATCGTTTCTTTTTGTGTTTTTAGCACTTGGATGACATTTGGAGGAAGTACACGTGAGTTGGGCTCATTTGTGGAAGAAACGGACAGAATTACAACTCTACACCAAAGTCAAAGAAGAAAAGGGCACACAGACCCTAGAGACGGCGTCACAATTACTTTTGACGACGTCAGAACATCTAAGAGACGTCGTCAAGAAATTTGAGACAACATCAGGACTTAACCGACATAGTGAAACCTTAGAAAATTTGGCGAAGCGACGGCGTCAGGATTACAAAGCGACGCCGTCGCGATCATTATTTTATATATACAAACTCGTTTTTAGGGTTTTAAGTGTGTGGAACGTGTGGAACTGGTGGAACTCAGGAGTAACTTTTAGGGAACGAATATTATCAGTATTAGGGTCAATTTTAGGGTTTAAAAACCCTCTTGTATCTACCATAACTCCATGTTTTGATCAGTGAAGTTCTTTATCTTTTAGTCTTTCAATATGTCTATGTGTTGTCTGATTAATTATTGTTCTTCGCTTCTTTTTAACATGCTAGGCTAGATCTATTAGTGTTTGCTTATGATTGGATGAGAATTAGTTTGTAGATCCTTTTAATATTGCTTCTTGTTGATAGGTGTGCGCGTTAGGCTTTAGAAAACTAGCTTCTTAATTGCTTGCGAAGACGTCTAGTGAAACGTGATTATGTCGAAAGGATACCATCGGTAACAGTCTTCATACTACCTTACCCATCTATGCTTGATCACCTTTTAAGTGTTTTAATGCATGTAATGTACTCTTATGGGCCTTGTAATAGTATTCATACTACCTTGTGTTTTGCCTTAACAGAATATTACATAGACGGCAATTTCATGTAATTCGTTCATGACTTAGGAAATACTTACACATCGCATCACAAAGGTAACGGGTAATAGAATTAGGAGAAGCAAACTAAGGATCTTTGCATGATTAAGTAAACACATTTATTTACCTATACGAGTTTCCACATTAGTTTAGATTTATTTTAGTAATTTCGTTTAATTATCTTAAAACCAAAACCCCCTTTAAACCAGAGATTCTAATTGCTTTCTTAAAATATAAAAATACAAAAATAAGCTTCTCTCAAACCCCTAGACCTTAGTTACGTTTAGTTTGAGCCCTCCCAACCTATTCCCCTAGAGAACGATAACAACCCCTGAGTCTTACCTATACTACGCTACAACAGTTAGGTACACTGCCTAAGGAGTTGTAAAATTTCTTATGATTTTACAACAACCGCACATTAAGTTTTTGGCGCCGTTGCCAGGGAATAGTTAGGTTTCAAATTTAATTTAGCTTAGGTCTACTCGCTTGATTCCTATCAAGTGAGATTTTAATTTTATGTCAATTAGCTTTCTCGTAGTCTATCTTTTTCTTTGTTCCCTTTGTTTTGTAAATCACTCTTTCATTCACAATCATGATGTATGAAAGACCACCAACCACACCAGTTCAAAACCCACCACGAAACACAACCTTCCCATTCCAAAATTATACCATGATGTTCCAACAACATCAAGATGAATCTCTCTACGATGCGTAGACTCGTTACAAAGACTTAATCTAAAAAGTCCTGCATCATGGCCTCAATTTATGGACCCAAACTCAAATCTTTTTTAATAATGTCAACCATTACACCCAAATGGACCTTAACTTTGCTGTAGATAGGGACCTTAGGGAATTAAGTGTGAAGAAGCATGGGAAACCATAGAGAATTTTACCCATGGACAAAAAGAGTGGGACAAACCTTTTAAAGCTATTACTAAGCAAGAATTAGCAAGTTTGAGGGCTCAAGCAAATGAATTGTTTGGCAATGAGAATGTTTGGTTTGAGATGCCTAGGTGCATAGCATGTTCAAGGTGGATAATCCAAGCCCAAAAAGTACCCCATAAGTCCTCCCATAATTTGAGGTATACACACCGCCCGTGACTTAAAAAAAGAAGTAGATGAGACTATAGGAATCCTGATGGAAGTAGAACCTTTGGACCATACAAAACTAGAGGATTTATGCTTGAATACTTGTAATAAGGACATTCCTCTTACTTCTAGGGAAGTTCCTAGTTTTCATTAACCAATGCCTCAACCACAACCCCTACCAAATTCTCCACCCATAGATATAAGTCTAGGAGACTAAATTGGCCCCAAACCACCAATCAAACCACATAGTCCGAATGGTTTTAGGATGAAAGAATTAGAGAATTTTACCATTCATACACCACCTTCACCTGACATGGAGCCTCTCCACCCTAAGGATATATATTGCTATCACCCCTATATAGTTGACTCTAAGAAACATTATGGATTTAAACCAGGTTTATTAGGATAAAGTGGATCCATATGTGTTGATTTTTCAAATTTGTAGGTGATAGAGAATAATTTCTTAAGAGGACTTAGTTTACCTGTTAAGCCAAATGAATTAGGAAAGCGAAGGATTAAAGAAACACACCATTTGGAGCATATAATCCAACAACCACTTTTTCAACATATGGCTCCTTCCCACCACAATGGTGTGTACCGTTCCTATCACTTTCACTTGACGTTAAGTGTAGGGGAACCCTCTCCTTTATATGTTAAATAAGGGTAGAGTCACGCTCGTGACTCAAATAAAAACAAGCGCTTTTTGGGAGGCAACCCGCTTTTTTAATTTTCCGCATATTAGGAGTGGCGTGTGTTTTAATTCTTTATTGTCTGTTTTTATATGTTTGAATTATGTGATCACGCTTTGTTTTGTCTTTAACCTCGTCTTAACTGCAATCAAAGATATTTTGTATCAAATAAGTGTAGGGGAAATTATCTAGTTTCTAAGAACCATTTCAAATATGTAAAATAAATAATTTAGATTAATTTGCATCTTATGTGTCTGTTTAGAGTCAAAGGTATTTACAGACGCTGGAGACGGCGTCAGGATATTTCCTAACAGCGTCGCGTCTCCAGTTACAGTAAAATTCATCTTTTTTTTAATTCTTGAAAATTAGTTTTGTATAATTTCCAAAATTTGTAATTTCCCTAAAACATGCAGAAAACCACGATTACATTAGCACATTCATCCTACCTTTATTTCTTTTGTAATGTCAAAACCCTAATTAATTACGTTGTATATTATAATCACGTCGATTTTACGCCAGGTGTAGTTGTTTCTTGTCTTTGATTTGCATGTCATATTTGATGAGGAGCAGCCCGAGAGTTCTTAGGAGTTTCATGTGGAAGATTATTTGATGACGATTTAGCCGGGATCATTTGTTTCTCCTTCATTATTGAGCAAAACAAGGGGAGTACTAGTTTTTTTTCCTTTTCTTTTTCCCTTTATTCGTTTTACGGGTACTTTTAAGAACATTGGGAACAATGTTGAAAATAAGTGTAGGGGGAAATAAAGCATTAGAAACTATTTCTTCATTTGCCTTTGCTTTGTCCTTAAAATGATGAGTAATATACTGAAACGTAACGTATACGGTAATTTTGACCCAAATTTAAATTTTTTATGGCACATTTCGATGAAAACTTAGTATTATTAGCATCTCATAGATAGGAATTATATGACTAGCATAAAAACCATACCACTCAAAAAAATTACACCCCGAAAATGTGAGGTTCGCCTCTAGATCTTTAGGAATTCAGGCATCCATATTTGATGCGTAAGATAATTTTACCTTTAGCTTACTCGAATTAAGGAATGAGCAATCATGTATGTCGCGTTCATGGATTTGATCGTGAATATGTGGTTTTGTTGCTTTTTCTGGAGCATTGGTATCTGTTGAAATTATATGAGTGTACCGATAGTATCTTAAATTCTAGAACTTGTTTTAGTGATGCATCTCGAGATCGTAAGTAAGATCGCATTCGTGTGATTAGGATTTGCTAAATGATAAGAGGCACTAGGATAAACCATGTTTTAAACCTGTATTTGTTATT